>VZRX01019521.1:26669-44590 GCA_013398075.1 Notiomystis cincta
CAAAGCTAATGAGACTTGCATTTTGTTTTGCCTTCAGCATAAAGCATTTGCCCTGCATGAGGTTTTCTATGGCTTCTCCCTTCAGATGATTCCATTGAAGAGGCAGCTGATGAAGGTGACCCTGTTCTTCCAAAGGACAGATGCAACAGAGCATGGATCTGATAGACCTCGATATGGATGGCTTAATTAACACCAGATGTCCCTTTTATGGGAAAAATAGTTGCTACAAAAAAAAAATCTCTGACGAGATGCTGGTGGTATTTCCTAGCAGCCAAGACTTACCTCTGTGCTGTGTATGTATCTCCAGCAGGCAGCTGGGACCAATCCACAAAAGGCCAGAGCAAAACAGAAAAATCCCTGAGGATAAAGAGGAAAAATACCAACAGTTACAGCCTGGGGAGAAAAATACCCATTTGCAAACACAATCAGAACATATTTAATATGCTTGTTTGAGCAAGTTTCATTAAAGTTTAAACATCACCTTCTTTTAATATCCCTCATAATGTCAGTTACTTAAAAGAAATTAGATGGACAATAATGTGGTTCTCCATCAGGAGCCCTATAATTACACTGTGGCCAATTGAAGAGTTGGGGCAAAAATACAGGCAGCTTCCTGCAGAGCAGTTAATCTATTCTACCCAAATTACTCTTGGACAAAGAAAAGGAGGTATAAAAACATTGTATTTACAGCATGCTGCCCTTCTGCTGCAGGACTGGGCTCCAAAATAGCATTTCCTTACTCATGGAATTCAATCCCCTGCATTTAAAACTTGGGTGTTGGCCTCAAAGAGAGGAAAACCCACAGGAACAGTCCATAAAGAAGCAAATAACTGAGACAGAGGTAAAATCAACCTGCTCTGGAAGAGGAGCTGGACTTATTCTCTGAGCAAGGTGGCAGCTGCACGGCCAAGCTGCCTTCCTTACATCAGCACCATCCTAGTTCAACAACAGGATGACAGAAATATAATCAAGTTTAGAAACTGACCCTGAAGTGTCTAAACAATGACAGCAATGATGTAGGACATGGCTTGACTTTTGTCTTCTTCCCTAGGCTTGCAGAGCTGGAAGTTACATGCTTTGTGTTTTTATTTGAACAAATGTGGGCCCAAAAAACCACACACCCTGATATAAAAAGCACTCGCCTGCTGTGACAGCTGGACCAAATGATCTTGTTCACATTAAAAGAAAAAGAAAAAAAAAGAAAGGAAAAAGTGCCTGTAAAGTGTTTGAAGGCTAAATGGGCTCATCAAATATGAATCCACAGCTTAGTCTTGGAATGACAAAAGATGATGAATAAGCATCAGTTGAAAATTAATGGCCTTACAAGGTTTTCCATGGAGCTGTCTCTTTCAACATAACGGTATGTGGGAAACTTACCCAGCTGACTGCATCTTATTTTGATTTCTCTTTTTTTTCTGTGACTGTTTGCTTTGTATGATATAACTGAAATAACTTCAAAAAGTTTAAATCTTTAATGAAATTTTACCAAATTCAGCCTTAAGAGGGGAAGAAGAATATTGCCTCTAGCAGTTCTGCTTCACAAAAAAAATTGCTTAAAAGATATAGTTAAAAAAAAAAAAAAAGCTATAAACTCATGCATATGCAGCAAGAAAGGAAAAAGTGTTACTTCAAATCCTGGAAATGAAAGTGAATGTGCCAGTAAAATCCTTTTGCTGGCTCTTGTCCATCTGCTCTGTTTCCCTGCCCTGCCTGGGGACTTTGCTCCTGGAACAAGACTGCCACTGGTATTCACCACTTCTTTTGGGGCCGCCTCGTTTCAGGCTCTGCATCAGACACTGGGGAAAACCCTGGTACAGCTCTTATAAAAAATCTTAAATTATGTATGTCCACTCTCTCCTTTCATTTATTTTTTTGGCAGCTGCCTGGCCATATAGCTGATGAGATCACTCGTTGCCTTGCTAGGAGCTGAAATGAGATTACCCAAGACCCTAAAGGAGACGAGAGGAAAAGTCTGATCAAACTCTGACATGACAAGGTGGTTACAAGTCACGAAGATGTGGAAGAGCTCGCAGGGGAAGATATCACAGACCAAAACCCAGCTGGAGTGGGAGGTTCAACCCTGCAGGTACAGCACAAACTGGAAGCAGGAGGTGAGGTTACACAGGCACATCAGATTGCTCCTCAATATGACCAGACCCTGCATTTTTCACTGCCTCCAACAACTTCCTCACCAAACAAACAGCATTTTCACCAAAACCAAGTTCAAAGACAAGAAAATTAAACAAAAAAGGAAATTAATCAGATAGAAAAAACAGCCCTGATAGCAATGTGACCACTCTTCTGAATTTCATTCCATTAAAGTTATAATTGAGGGGACCCACTATGAACCTGGAGAGTGTGAACAACAGGGTGCCAGTGACAATCCTGATTTCTTCCCCTGTGCTCCCATCCTTCCCCCACCAGCTTCAGCACTTACAACATCTCTCTGGGGCCAGAACCCCCAGCAGATTAAAATCCTCCTCATCTTCCTTTCCTCAGCTCCACCCCACATCTCAGTCCTTCATGTTCAGCATCAGCTCTCCCTTTATTTCTGTCTGGCTTCTCTGGGAATACCAAGACTCAGCCCCTTGTGAAGCTCCCTCTCCATCCAGCTGGTGCACAGCAATTACATGGCTCCAAGAACCTCTTATAAATGAATTATAGCCTGCTTTTTCCCCTCCCAGCCAAAAGGCTTTTGGAAGAGCAACTTTCTAATTACATTAGAAGACATTTGGAGGAAAAAAGAAAAAGGCAATGTGCAGTTTGCATACAAAATGTGGAAGGGTCGAGGCTGGTTCACCATCTCCCAGACCCTTGGAGCTCCTCGGAGCCAGCCACAGGCTGCTACCTGCTCCCTTTGTGAGAGACAGCCACATCAGCCTCGTGGAGGGCTGTCACCAGGCAGACATCAATTACTCTTTTATGAATGACCTTGTTTCCATCCTTGCTGCAAGGAACAATTTCTCTTCAACAGACTCGGTAGAATCCGCAGTAACAGCACCCTGTCTGTTGGCTGATGTTTCTTTTAATTCACCTTTCTGATGATTCCCCTTTGGTGAAGGGGGTCTGCTTTGGATGAGGGAGGGATCCTTTAGCTCAGACTGTGTTCTGTAGCTGTGTTTTGCCTAACTCCCACACTTCCAGGGAAGGAGCTGACCTCTGCCCTGCTCTGCTCCAGCTGCTTTTTGATGCTGCTGTGGTCATTGCAAGGGCCAGCTCCCTACTAGACTACAGAGCCCACGGGCAGGGAAAGGGGGAGCAAACTTCAGATGGCATCCATCAGGTTGTGTCCCTCCCTGCTTGACCCAGTTCATCTAAAAACATGCAATGATTTTGCTCTTCCACAGAGCAAACATGACTCAGTGACATCAGTCCGAAAGAGGAATCTGTCCTCGGCACCAGCTCTGCCGCTGGCACACAGATGCCTCACTCAGGAGTGTTGCACCATGAGGGAGAGCACAGGAAGCAGATTAAATTAGAAAGAAAGATGCTGAAGTGTGCAGAAGTGATATTGAGGACCCTCTACACACTGGCCTACACCTGGGTATAATAAAGCAGACAGCCTGTGCTGTGTGCTGGCCCTACTAGCTCATCAATCTTGATGAAAAACTGGGTTATATCGAGCATTCACTGAGGCTTTTTCCACTGAATTTTTTTGGAACATCTGCTCCATCCTGAACACAAATTTTCCTCTGTACAAGTTGGGTTTTAGACTCTAAAGTTCAGATGTAAGAATTTCAGCTGGGATATTATGGTTGGCATGTTCCTCCCTACCTTTTTTCTTTGCTTTTCCCTGTCTGCCCAGGTAACAACACATGTTGCTTTAAACCTTACAGGTACCAGAGTCTTTCCTTTGTACAAACAGCACTAGGAAAACTGCTGTTTTCCTTCCTTTTCCTCCCCTTCAAAGTTACACGGCCTCCAGGGGCTGTCAAAGCTGCAGGATATTTACATTCAGGATTGAATGCATGATATGCCGTGGATCACCAAAAAGCAGGGTTTGCCTGAGCTGGAGGACAGTCAATAAGCCTCTTGCTATTCCCCCTGTTTAAGAGGAGCTTTAGGGGTAAGATTTCCAGATTTTAGAACATAATTTTTTATCCTTAAGTTCTCAATTACTTTCTTGGAACCAGCTTCCTCACAAGCAGCAGTGGATGAACAGTAGTATCTGTCTGGTCTCATGATGCTGCTAATGCAACTACAAGGCCATCTGCTGAGACTTGTGTGCTTAAACCAGTTTGACCTGTTCTGGTTTCTAACCACTGTGTACCTATTATTGTTATTAGAACAGCATCAGTAAGACCTGCAAAGACCAGAGGCCCATCTTCTGTAGACACATAAACCTCCAGACAGCCAGGCAGTGTGAGCATATATAATCCAAACAGACAAAAAAATGCTCCTGTAAGCCCATCTGCATCCTGGTCAGCTTTTCCCCAGGGTGGCTGGTTTACCAAGTGGCATTGTGGTGGATTAGCCACTTCGATGCTGACATCCTCCAAGCATGGCTTGGTTTCCTGGACAGCCACAGATGTCAGGCAAATAGTCTAGTGTCTTCCCTCTTTGATTAAAGAATGAATTAAATGGTCTTCTAAATAAAACACACTCTGTGCAGGGAGGAAAAGTCCTCTAAAATCAATAGCGGGGGAAGATGAAAGATCCTCTCTATTGCAGAAGCAGGAAAAAAGCTCCAAGCAGCAGGGCTGATCGTTCCTGTGAGCTACAGCCCAGCAGGGATCAGCAGAGCTGGACAATACACTGTCAAATTTTGGAGCCCGACAGAGCCAAACCCCACTCCTGCCTGCAATTACATTTCGCTGCAGTGGTGAGGGCTGGCTCTCCCTGCCTTCGCTTCTTGCTGGCAGATCAGAGATTACATGTGTGCCTTGGGAGTGGGAACTGGGGGAAAAGGAGCAGCGAGATGGCTCTTGGTGGGAGATACAGTTGAGAGGGGAGGGGACGATTTAGAGGAATAGGCAAAGTCTCTCCCTGTGTGATTTAAGAAGCCGATGAGCTCCTTGAACGACTTGGAGCCGAAAATACCCTCGCTACTGGCCAGCTCTTGAGTGTCTCCCAGGGTTCCCGTTAATTCCTGAGGGCTGGGGACGTGCCAGCCCCCCGCAGGGGTCACGGGGGCTGCTCCCGTTCCCGGCGCGTTGCGCAGCATCTCCCGGAGCGTGCGGGGAGCGGAGCAGGCGGCGGGCGGGCCCGCGGCCCCCTCCAGCGGCGGAGCGCGGCGCCGGAGCGGCCCCGCCCGGCTGCCAGCGGCCCTCTCGCCTCCTGCCCCACGGCTCGGCACCGAGGCGGCGGAAGCGGAGCCTAAAGGCAGCCAAGAGGCACCCGTTATCCCTTGCCGAGAGCAGCGTGGGATGACGCCTCGTCGCCACAGCTGCGGAGAAGGCACCTCGCACCCTTCCTCTGCTTCCTGCAAGGCAGCGACACCGTGACTTCGCTGCAAACGTGCCATCAGGGCTCCAAAATGAAGACGGCCACGTTGCCCACCCCATCCTCGCCGAAGCTGTGGAAGCTAAAGACACGCCAACAGGAGGCAGTGGGAGCCACAGAAATAAATGGCCAGTTTGAGGGTTCTGCCGGCCAGAGGTTGCTTTGGCGGGCAGAGCCTGGCTGTGATAGCCCAAAGCGGCAGGGCTGGGCGAGATGATGGGTGGCTGGAGGAAAGGATCACCCACGTTACAGTGGGAAGAGAGCAGCACCGTGTGGCCCTTGGACAGTGCTCTTTGGACAGCAGCTCTGGAGTTCACTCAGTATGTGTTGGCACTCTAACTATTGCTTCAGGAAATGGCTATGATTTTAACAGCCTGTTCTATGGGGCAGCATGCCCCAAACTATACCAGAGAGTCAGGTAACAAATAAACATTGTAGAGAAGTTTGACTGTGTCTTCAGGCAGCCATGACATTCTCCACTGATCTGTACATACCCATTGGTTTAGATGTGGTAACTGCAGGCACACTTCAGCAAAGTTAAAAACACTTCAGCAAAAGACAAGGGAGTTACACATATTCTGCTTGATTCATGGGAACTCAGGCCCCTTTGGGCATCTCAGAGAAAGGAAGATGGTTTATTAAGAAGATGAAACCAGTAATTTCAGTGGCTGCTTTGCACTGAATTTTAAGGTGTCAGCTTCTCATTTCTGCCATCAATACAATTTCTCCCAATTACCTAGATCAGATAAATCTCTTTAAAGTTAGTATATGGCAGCAATGCAATTATTTTATATTAAACACAATTTCATGCTCTACAACTTACCTGTTAACTCCTGCCCTTCACATGGGAAAACATGCAGTGAGAAGCACTTTACCACTCATCCCTCCAGCCCCAAGGCTGCAAGCTGCTCTGTGCAGACTAAGCCTCACATGCAGGATCTGTTTTTAAATGGAGCTGAGCTCACAGTCCAGTTTACTACTGTTGCCATGGTCCAGGCCCAAAAAGGCACTTTGTTGTGGATGATGGAGAGGAGAAAGGGGAATTTCAGCTCTTATGCTACCTCTCCTTATAGGCTGAAATTCAAGGTCCAGCCCAAATTCCCCATGCCTGCTGCCATGCTTTGTATGCCTCACACTACCACCATGGTGGATGTTTGCAGTGATGGGGTGAAAAACTGTGGCTAGTTTGCTGTCACAAATTGGGGAAAGCATGTGAGATTCAAAATCACACTGCTAAGGTTTCCCCACACAAACCATGCGTTGACTTGGTGAGGAGAAAAAATATACCCTGGGAGCTGTCTTCACCATAGTTGCTTGGCAGATAAACATCTTCCCTCTGAAAGCTGCATACACAGGACCTTGGCAAAAGAAACTAGGCACAGAATGATGCAAGCCTCAGCCTGAAGAGCTCTGCAAGGTCATTCTTTTTCAAAAATGTCCCCTTGCAGCTCAAGGTGGAGCAACAGCACCTCCTTCCCCAGGCGTGCATTCTCCCAGGCGTAAGGCAGCACAGCCCCCAGCAGCACATGCTGAGGGGGCCAGCCCCAGGTGACACAAAGCCCCTCCCAGCCAGTCCCTGTGGGTATGGATACGCACCATGGCGGTGAGACATTGTGATTCCCGCACCGTGGCGGCAGAACTCAGCAGAGCTGCCAGGATCAGGGTCATGCTCAGGCAGATCCCAAAGTAGAAAGCTGGAAGGAAGACAGACATGGGAGTCGTGGTCATATGCCAGAGGCCTAGTCTGATGCTTCACCCAGAGAGGAGGGCCAAAGAGTGCATTCTAGGGAGCTGGCCCCAAATGACCAGGATGCAGAACTGAAATTTTTCTGTAATTTATCCAATACCCCCATCTGTGTATGCTTTGCTGTGTATGTCTGGCAGGGCTGTAAACCTCTGAGTGCTTCCCACAGCTCCAGCAATGTGAAGCAGCCTAAAATGTTGTCGGTCCACCCAACAGACCACAAGCTGCCAATAACTTCAGCATTCTGATAAGGATCCCCCTGAATGGGGGGTGCTGGTGTGCAGCAGCTGTCCCACAGCCCCTATCAGGACTCTGGGCACTGCTAATCTGGTGCAACACTCACCCTCTGGTTTCCTCCTGGCTCGGGCAGGGTCACAGCCGGTACCCTGGGGCAGGGCTCAGGGACCACAGCGCTGTAAAGGCCTTTGCTACTCTAACCATGCAGGGGTAATGCTTGCAAACAAGGCAAGTGGAAGCATTGCTGGAGAGGAGTGGCTGGGGTGGGAGAGCCTGTAAGGCTGCAGTCAGTGCCAATATACAACCCCTATATGTGTAGGAACAGGGAAGGAATGTACCTTAGCTTTGGACTAACATAGTTTTTACACCTGCCTTGTTAAACTGAAATTGAGAACCAGGATCTCGAGAAGGTATGAGTGTGTTTAAGCCCAGAGTACAGCTCAGGAGAAGCAGCAGATGCAAGTGCAGCAGTGGTAAGCAGGGTATTTTAGTGTCTGAGCTATCTTTGCTCTAGCCTTGTACCTGAGAGTCAGTTTATACTTCTCCCTTGCAAAAGCGAAAATAGCCCACATTTCCTCAGAAAAATTCTAGGTGTTGCCATGCATTTCTCCTCCCAGCCTTAATTTTCTATGCTCTGCTTCAACTCCAGTAGTTCCTCTCCCTGGGCTCCCAGGCTCCTGCCAGCCCCAGAGCACTTTTAGTGACTGAGGAGCTCCTCCACAGCACAGGGGCAGGACGAGGATATGGTGAACAGAGGAACAGGTGCAAACACAGAAGCACCTGAGCACCCTGGGCTCCCACAGCATCCTTCGGTTTCAGGCATGTGGGTCTGATAGGGGGAAAGAAAGTGCCTGTGTGTTAGTCCTAATGCATCATCCAAAACCCAGCTCCACCCTCCTCTTGAGGTACCTCTGCATTTCTTCAATTGCTTTAGGGAATTTTGCAGCTCCTGGTATCACCAAAGGTCTCACTGGGATGTGACCACAACGTACCTGTGTGGTGGATGACCCTGTAGGAGTTGCTGTCCAGAGAGACATTGCTGATGAGGGTGAAATGGAGCCCATAGTGGGTGACTGTGCTCAGCGTGGCAATGGAGAGCCCCAGCAGCTGCAAAAGAAGGGTTTCAGGAAGGGATTTACATGGCAGCAGCTCTTGCTGGGTGCACACAAAGGTTCAAGGTATATAGGGATACTTCTGAGTCCTATGCAAATGCAGACAGCTGATCATCCAGAGACCACCACATGTACCCCAAAATGCACATAAAAGGACAAAACTCAGACACTTAAAAATACTAAAGCTGTTTTTCTCTCTTGCATAATGAGTGCACATGACACTGTGCAGCCCACAGTCTCTTGGCCACTGACCATGGATTAAATTCCCACCACATGAAGAAACCTGAGAGGATTGATGTCCTTGCAGCACTCCTGTGCAGTGCCACCCCACTTTGGAGACTGCACAAGCACAGCTGTGAGAGCTGCCAGCTTCAAGAGTGGTTTTAGGCAGGGGTGAAGTTCTCTGCTTTGCTCTTTGCAATACCAGTCTCACTGCCTGCTGTTGGCTCTATTTCCTGTGTGCAAAGAGCTGAGTCCTGTTCTACTCTAAGTTCTCTGTGGTGGTTTCTGTCTCTGCAAGATGTTGCTTGGCCTGTCTGTTTCTGTCCCACCCCTGAGAATACTGGTATGCCTAAGGCATGGGGTAACTACTTGCACATCACCTCTCCAGGTAATGGAGAGGGAACATTTCTGATGGCACCTGGCTCTAGGGCAGGGCTCCTTGCAGCATGACTGGTGGCAGAGCTGAGACAAAGGCACCAGCAGCAAAATCAGCTCCAAATCCAGTGTAATGAACCTGGAAAATACAAAATGTAAGGCCACTCCTAGCTCCAAAGATAAGGCTTCATCATTTTGTGCCTTTACAATAGGGGAACACGAGGCAGCTATACCTGTGTCAAATGTGACAGTGTGATCTCAACATAATCCCCACTGTGTGACATTTTCTAATAGCTTTTGCTGGAGGCTTACGGTCTCAGAGACTAAATCCACCCAAACCGTAGCATTTTGGCTAACCTAATTTGTGGCACCTTCTGATCCTTCAGACTGTGCATTACTACATATCTTGACCCACGCCCAGCAAAAAATTAAGTGTGACACCAGTTAGCTCAGATTTCTGAGAAACACCAGCCTAAAATCCTCCCAACTGCAAGAACGTGATTCTAACCATTCACAGTGGCTGTGCCTTAATGTCTCCTCTAAAAATCCTTGATACCAATCCTCCCTTTATTTCCTCCAAATGGCATATTCTGTAATTTGGAAGAGAGAGCCATCTTACAGCCACTGCAGTCTTGGAATGTTGAAATTTGGAAGAACAACAAACTTCATTTGTGGCCCAAAATAAGGTATTACCTTTAATTACACTCTTAACAAGCCACCAACCATCTCTGAACTAAATACAGATTATTACTGGTGTTGCTATTGTGGTTGTTGTTATTATTATTACTATGCTGGCAGGTTTTGATGAAGTGAAAAGGCAACAAGAACATAAAAGTTAAAGCATACAGGAGAATTGTTCTCCAGTTTCTGCCATTTCCCATCAACTCTATCAGCAGATGTCCAGAAACTCCCCTTGAATTTGCTTCAAAAGCTGATAAAGAGTCCCTGGAATTGCTTTCGCTTTGCAGTGCTGATCCACAGGTTTCTCACACACACTTCCACCAAAGCCTTGCAGTTTCATATCCTCACTGATCCCACCTGCAGTCAACCACCCTCCCAGCAGGTCCATTCTCTCTCTTTTGCTCCAGGGTGACAGGAGCAAATATCTTTCTGCAGAAAACCACCCATTCTGCCAGAAGCAACCTTTTCTTTCTCCTTGGAGGCAGCTGCTGAGTTGTGAAAGAGCTGCAGTGGTGTGACAGCCCTGAGAAACCAGAAGTCTGTCAGAGGAGGGGGGTGATGCTGGTGGCCAGTGATAACCGCCCATGGTGCAATGATAACTCAGGCAGTTGGCTGTGCTTGCCCTCCGCCCGCCAAAAACAGAACGTGGGAAAACCACCCCCTCTCGGAGCAGGGATGGCAAAGGCAACGGCTCACCTCAGTTCTGCAGAGATCCCCCCAAACCTGTCTGCTCACCATGACACAGAGGCTGGTCACCAGCAGCTGGCACTTGGTGGTCCTCATGCCGCACCTCAGTCCCATGGCAGCTTGTCCCTGGAGAGAGCTGGCGGTTGGTCCCTCCAGCTCTTGATAAAGCCTGGGTTTCCACCAAAGGGAGGCATGGCCACAGCGGGGCCTCTCAGGAAGTGGAGTCCCCACCACGTGCTGATGCACCTCCTCCTGCCTGATTATTAAATCCTCTTTAGGGCAGTCACCTTCTGCACAGGCTCTCGGTTTGCTGCTGTCAGCTCCCACACAGCCAGCTGGGAAAGTAGGAAAGGCACACAGAAAAACAACCTTTCATGGCATTTGGAGCAAAGCTCCTTTACAAAAATATTTTAAACTGTGCAATGAAGAGTCAGTGTCAAAATATCCTGGTTTTGACTTTCACTGAGATGCAGTTTTGCTTAATGAACATTGTCAGTAGCATTTTTTTTTATAATCTGCATAAATACAATTTTGGAAAAAAGTCTAGGAAAACATTATTAAAACCCCCCAAAAACCTGCTGTTTAAAGAAGAGATTACACCCCCCCCCCAACAGATCTGCATAAGAGTCTTCTCTTCCCATGTCAAACCACCACATGGCAATAACCTTCAGCTGAGCCTCTATTAGAACTTGCATGTGCAGATAAGGGAGAAAAACACATTTGGTAGTATTTTATTCAGGAAAATGGCTATATAGACATGTAACTCCCTGCTCAGAAGACCCTCACTGTCCATGGACATTTTAACTCAGTCCTTTCCTCCTCCTAGCATTGGAGACTCCATGGACCCATAGCTACAGAAGACTCAGGTGATTCCTGGTCTTCAAGACCAGCTGTGTCCTGGATGCATATTTCTTAAAAGTGAATTGCAAAAAAGCCTCAAGAATGATCTGGCCAAAGTGAGCCTGAATGACTGAGTGCCATAGTCACCCTTAGTTTTGGAACCAGAATGGTGGAGAATAGGTGAAACAGAGTCATGAAAAATAATTGCACTCCCTCCAGGTGGCAAACAAAGGGAGTAAAAAATTAAAGCCATCCCACAATAGTAACTGCAGTTAGAGGAAAATGACAAAGAAGGAGGAGGAGAGGAGAGTGGAAAAAGGAAGGAAGATGCATTTTGTAAAGCAAAGAGAAGAAAAAGAGAGTTGCACAAAGCCATGAGCACAGGAAAAAACATGTCATGATTTTCTGACTACATCACCAGCTTTCCTGCAGATCATCTCGGCTGCAGCCTCCCGAGACACCAGTGAGAACTGCCACAGTGGCAGGTGCCCCCATGGCTCATGAGCCCCTGCCCTGATGCCCAGAAGGTGACACTGATGTAGCCATGCGCAGACAGAGACCTTCCTCCTCTGGCCACCAGCCAGAGACCATCTGAGGAAAACCAATGGATAGACAGCAGGGCAGAAGGACACTGGGGACAGGACAACAGGTTAGTGAGGCAGCTGATGCCGAGCCACCCATGCTCAGGAGCAGGACCCCCAGGAACAGACCAGGTGGGAAAAATGCCTTGTAAGAAACTGTCAGAGTTAGGATTGCGTCGGAATGCAGAACTCTGGGCACTCATCATTTCTTCTCGTACTAGAGGACAGACAGGGGTGTCATCATCTGCATTTTGAAGGGAAGGATCCCTGGTACAAAGACAGCAGAGCTGGCCCACCGGTGGAGTTACAGGTTAAATCTGGAAGGGCTGCAAGAAGGTATGAGCATAGCTCTGTGTGTAACACCAAAACACGTCAGCCCAGCCACGAGCGACGGTCACCAAGCCGTGTCACCTGCCCTGAGCACACCCAGAGCCTGTTTTACAGCGACGGACAGGAAAAACCATGGAACTCCCCTAGACCGCAGCTCCTTCCCCAGTGCTAAACGCCTGCCACCGCAGAGACCTGTGCGAAGCCAAGTCTCACACTAGAGGTCCCCACAGGCCAGCAGAACCCTTTCCGAAGGGCGGGATGATCGACGTGAGCTTTTTGAAGGGCATTTCCCTCCCCAGTTCCATAAAGGTCCCCTCAGTTCCTGCAGAAGCCTCGCATCTTACTGCAGGTCCCCCAAAATCGTCATCTACACCCCTTGCAAGGGCTCCTAGTCTTCCCACAAAATACGTTCTACCTCCTTTTGCCTCCAGCTATAAGAAAAAGGTACCTTCACTGACTCATGGAGCTCTGAAAGCAGGTCTGTAACTTTAAACACCTAGGTTTAAACAGCTCCTTCCTCTGTTTTGGTTGAAAATGATTATTCCTGAATAGCTTGCCCATGTCTTCTGATGTTTCTCCCACCTGTGCTCCTTGGTGCCCTGCCTTTGTGCCCATTCCCTCCACCTGTCCAGCTCTGCCTGCTGTGCTCAGGGGTAGAGGAATTTTCTGTTTCTTTCCTCTCTCTTACTCTCTATCTCATACAGGTATGCCTTGAAAGTTACCTGTTTGGGACAGAGCATGTGGATTTCTAACATAAGAAAAGCCCACCAAAAAACCAAAAGAACCAAGAGCAAAAGGAGTTGCTCCCTTACCTCAAACAAAAAGCCAAAAGGAAAGTCACTCCCTCACCCAAAAGAAAGCAAGAGCATCAGCAGAGCAGGGATAAGAGGCTGGGCTGTGATTGAGGAAGGCACATTTGGCACATGGACGGGCACTTCTGAAAGAAGAACAGAGGAGCTCTGTGTGCTCATCCTACCTGTGCCCATCAACAAGGCAATCTGTGCAACACTTCACTTTCACAGCATTAAACTTCCCCTGGGTGCCCTGTTGTGTTGGCACACACCTGCCATGGCAGGTACACACCTGCCTCTCTGCCCAGAAAGCACTGGTGAGAATCAGGATGTCCCCTCAACCTCATCCCAGTGGGAAGAGAGGCATGGCTGGTGGCATGCCAGGGAACCACCCTCACAGCCAGCATGTGGGCTGGATTGGCTTTTCCAGCAAGACCACCCTGGCAGGTTTTATCGATTGGTCCCCTTCGCAAGAGCCCAACTTATCACTCCCAAAAGTGGTGCAAAAACCACAGGTGACCACGGCTCCTGCCTGTGGCTTCCTCCCTTATCTCTGGTTATCAGTTGGAGCATGGAAGGATGGTAGTGAGTCTGGGAATACCCCAGGGAGAACAGGTGCCCTTTCTAGCCTTGTGGCAGCTTGCAGATTTCTCTTATGAAAATATATGCCACCATCTCCAGCTGCAGGGGTCTTGGAAGGATGTGTCACCTCACCCAGAAGGGAAGGATTGATTTGAAAAAGGGAACAAAGCCAGATCATATTTTTTTGCAAAGCTATAAACCCCCAACCCTCTTCAGAGCTGGGGGGAAACGATGCCCACTCTGTCAGAGGGATGTTCTAAAAGAGCTGGGGGATTTGATGTGTTAATGCTGCATGGGGTGAACTTGGGACACTAAACATAAATGGAGGAGAGGAGGCTGGATTCATGCTGGTGCCTTCTGAACATCCACTTTTCTGGCTCTCACTCCATCAGTGCAGCCACCAGTGATGGAATAGCAGCACCCCAGCCTCAGCTGCTTGAATTCTGTCGATGCAGCAGGGAAGAGAAACTTCCTCCTTGCCTTTGGGGCGCTGCTACTCATGCACCTGAGAAAAACTGGCTGGAAGCAAGAAAGAGGATGTCATCCAGGAGCCAAAACTACACCTCTCATCCAGTCAGGACACTCCTGTGCCAGGTCCCTGCTGCGTCTCAGGAGCCTCCTCCTTTTCCAGCCCACAGCCCCATTGAGGAACACACCTCTCCCCCTCAGCAGAAAGCAGCTCCAAATGTGTCAGATTTACCAGTGTCCCTCAGCCACTGCCCGTAACAGGCTGGATTCACCCTAAAGCTGGCTCGTAAATAAAACACGTCCGTATCAAACCGCGCCGCAGCCGTAGGGATGACGGGAGGCCAGGGAGACCTCACAGCCCGCGTCTGCCTTCCCGGGCACTTCACAAGGATGCATTGTAAAGGCTGCTTAGCATTCATAGGGCACATACACACAATCAAAGCTAAAAATCAACTTCTAAACCCGGGGCCATCTCTTTTCAAGAAAGGAAAGAGAGGACAGAAGGGGGAGGTGCTGGGCTTTGCCAAGCTTCAGATGCGCCATACAACTCCACTGTGAATGGAAACAAGGCTGGCTGGAGGCTGCCTTGGAAGACACAAAACCAGAGAGAAATCATAATATCTCTAAAACACTTTTTTACTTATTATTACTGGCCAAGTGTTTCTCAGAAATCCTCTAGTGATTCCCAGGCAATTTGAAATTATTATAGGTGAGCAAATAAAATGTCAGAAGACTTATTAAAAATAGCTTATCAAGCCAGAGAAAGATTACATTGGAAAAGAGCATAAGCTGAAGACAGGGAGTTCCCTTCAAAGAATAAACTCAAATGAACTTCTTTCTCCACTGAAAGTGAAAGAACCGTACTCATAGCTCTGAAGTGCACTGCCCTACTCAAACTAAATTATTTTTTCTTTTCCACATGCTATCTAACTGCAAACCATAACTGCCCAGGAGCCAGCTGTGCAGGTGATAGACCTGAAGACACAATGTGAGCCCTGCTCCATCTAGCCCTGCTCCTGGTAAAACCAGTGTGAGCACAGCTCAGCCTGGTAAACAGGCTCACCAAGAACAGGGCTGCTCTACTGCCCATCACTGTTTATTTATGACATTCACCCTCTCAAGCTTTATTGCAACAGGACCTCCATTGTTTTCCACTGAAGTCCAGAAAATTTTGGCAAAATACCCTAAAAAGCCCATGTCAGCTGCCTGTAACATATGGGTGACACCAGGACTGACCCAGCACCCCAGCTGCAGCCTTCCTGCTGACACACGTGCCAAGTCAGGGGCAGTGCTTTGCTCTCACCTTTGGCAGGTGCAAGAACTAACATGTAGTGTTGGAGGCCCTTTCCAGAGGCCCTTTTCCCTCCTCCCTGAGTGTCGTTTGGCCACCTTGCAGCACACTGGCTGAAGCCACATGGGGCTCCAAAGTGTCCACACCAACCATGCAGTTATCATTTTTGCCTTACCTGCTCCAGGAGAGGAGAATTTCTTCTCCCCACTCTCTGGGGATGGGTAGCACATTGCTGGATGCTCTCTCTCCCTAGATTATGATCAGGAAGTTGATTGTGAACACAGACAGTGTTTAATGATGTCTTGTTCTACTGGATCTTACACAGTCATTAACTTTATAAAGAGATTTCAAATGAGATTGCATTTATGTGAGTACAAGATGTACCTACCCACCTTCCTGCAGACTGTTGGGAAGCCAGCTGCACTGCTAGGAAAGCGTAAGCACTTGCTGGATGTTGTGCACAAGCCCAGACCCACTGGCCACATCTGGCTGGAAACACACATTGTGATCAGCAGCTCTGAAGCCAGTTTGGACAAACCAAGCTCATCCCTGAGCTGAGCGTGGAACCTCTGTGGCTGCAGGCTGCATGCTCTCCCTTGAGACTGGGTTTACTGGTGTGGGTTATTAATGACAAAAGTTCCCTGTAGCTATTTATGTATGATAAAAATCCAGTTATTACTCTTGAGTGTGGCACTTTGATACAGAAGGCTTTCTCTTGAAAAGTTTCAAGGGCAGCAGCTTCCCCTTTCCTGTGAGAAAGGTTTTCAGCAGAAATTAGAGAGGAGGTAATAAAAGAACATCAGTATTACTCCACTGCAGCAATGCCCCTACTGACTAAGCTACATCACACAAGGGAAGCCCCCTGTGCAGCCAGGGCAGCTTTGCAGATGCTGCAGACAACTGCATCTCATGGCCTGAGCTGAGCAAGCAGCCTGTGCACTCCCAGCGAGACACAAGCAGCTCCTGCACTGCCAGAAACCCACCAGGAAAGATGTTCCTGCCTGCACTGCATGCCATGAGCTGCTCCTCTCGGGTCAAGGCCTTCAGAGAAGCTGTAGGGCTGCTTCTTGCTTTACCCCCAGGCCTACAGCACAGCCAAGAATGTCTCAGGAGATACTGAATTTGGGTACTAAGCCTTCTGCGTGCTTGATTACCAGAAAATCAAAGTGCTCCTTACTGTCAGGAATTTCAGCTCGGCTGCCTGTGACACTGCACTGGGGCTGTTTCCTTCAAGCCACTGCCATTGCAGCCAATCCCCAGGGAAAATATTTCTCCTTAAACATAATGGAGCCTTGCTGCTCCCTAAATACCCCACACAGGTACTAAAAAAGCCTCCTCCATGTCACAACAAGAAATCATGGATAGCTCTTTGAACTACCATTTTTAGCTCAGATACACCTGGGGACCAGCAGCAAAGTGGTCCAGGGCAGCCAGGGGAATCCAGACCCTTTGATATCTGAATCGTGCTGCAGAGCCTTGCTGGCACCTGTCAGTGTGATGACACAGCCCCAACACCAAGCTGGTGCCAAAGACACCAGCTTAGAGCATTTTCCTGATCATAGGGTTATGTTGTCCCCCCAAAAATGAAGCACTGTAACTGAACTGCTTCACACAGTTGCATTTTTTTTTAAAGGCTAGGTAGGAGCAAAGCCCCGAGGACAGCACATCCTGAAGCTGTGCTGAAGCCGAGAGCGGACACAGCCCCAGGGCAGTGGGCTCATGCAGCTCCTCCTCCATTCACCCTGTTTATTTTGCAAAACACCATGCAAGTTATTTCTTCCCTCAAGTTCCCAGGACTCCAAGAGGAAGCTCCTTTGTTCTCCCCATTCCACCCAGCTATCTGAAAGCACCTTACCCTGCCACTGTTCCCACCGGAGCTGGAAGCAAGGCCTGCTTGATGGAGAGCCAAGGAGGATTGGTTGGCACAGCAGAGGGAAGCCAGGATGCGACCCCCGAGCTACAAAAGCTTTGCATTCTCCTTCTTGTCTCCATGCCTTTATCCTTAAAACTCCCACTGAAGCCCAAAAAGCCAGTCTGTGGAGAATGGCATTGGTAACACGACTCACGCCACTACTCTAAATCTCTGTTATTATACTGGTTTGGTGGATGCACAAAGCAGAGCCCCGGTGTCCCGTCTCTGTGTCAGGCGAGCACCGAGCGGCAGCCAGGTGCCGGCACTGCCGGCTCCGCAGGGAAAGCGCTGGGAGCAGCCGCTCTGCCGGGCCAGCGCCTTCCCCGCACCTCACCCGCGAGCTCCCGGGCTTGGGAGGGCCGGGCTGTGGCACACCTGAAGGGACAGGACCCGGGCCTTGCCCTCACCGGCGGCAGCGGCGGCTCCCGGCCGCTCTGAGGCGCGGGGGAGGCGGGGCGAGAGTGGGCCCCTCCCCCGAGTAATAATAACAACCGAATTAAAATAAAGTGTTAAAAACTGCCAGGGCAGAGGCGGTGATTCGAGGGGAGGGTTGGAGCAGGGGGGCAGTGTATGTGTGTGTGTGTGTATGAGTGTGTATGAGTGTGACTGAGTGTGAGTGTGAGTGA
>VZRX01019521.1:44686-86660 GCA_013398075.1 Notiomystis cincta
CGCCCTGCCGGGCACCGGGGCGGCGGCGGCGGCCGCCGTGGCCCGTCGGAACGAGCGGGAGCGCAACCGCGTGCGGCTCGTCAACCTGGGCTTCGCCGCCCTCCGCCAGCACGTCCCCCACGGCGCCGCCAGCAAGAAGATGAGCAAGGTGGAGACGCTCCGCTCCGCCGTCGAGTATATCCGCGCCCTGCAGCGGCTCCTCGACGAGCACGACGCCGCCGCCTCTTTCCCCGACGGCCGCGGGCGAGTGGCCGTGGGGGAAGTGGGCGGCGGCGGCGGCTACTCCTCCGCTTCGCCCTCCTTCGCGTCCTCGGCGCCCGGCTCGCCCTGCTCCTCCGAGGAGAGCGGCTACGGCGCGGCGCTCAGCCCCGAGGAGCGGGAGCTGCTGGACTTCACCAGCTGGCTGGGGAGCTACTGACCCGGCGGGAGGTGAGGGGCGGCCGCAGGGGAGCGGGCGCCGCTTCCTCCCCCGGCGCTCGGGGGAGCGGGGCGCGGACCCACCGGGGCTCTCCTCACGTCTCTCCGCAGCCGCGCTCAGCCCGCAGCGCGTCGGTCTCGGCGGCAGCGCCATCCCCCCGAAAGTACCGACCGCCGCCCCGGAGGGGCCCCGCCGGCCGCTTTTCTCGCCGGGTTCCGCCGTCGTCTTGCGGCTGTGGAAAGTGCAATGGTGTGACTGACTGCGGGGTCCCGCTCCTTGCGCGGGGCAGCGGCTCCGCCTGCCAGCCGGGAGCTGCCGAGCCGCGGAGAGGATGCCCCAGCGAACCTGGATCCCCCCGCCGCTGCTGTCTGATGTTGCTTTGGACGGGTGGAGAGGGAGAAAACAAAAACACTTGATGCTTCCTTGTCTCTGGAGGGGGGGGAGGGATTTTTTTATCATGTCAGATTCTATTTTATATGTAACTTGAACTGCCTGTAGGGACACTGGTGTATGAAGACTTATTTTTGTACAAGAAACCTTAGAGAAAAGGGATGAGATGGTTCTATTTTTAGCAGTTCACTTGTTCTTGAACACTACCAGCTGGAATGTTTTGGGAACATACACGGTATAGATGAAAAGGTGTTTGTTTGGTTTTTTTTTTTTAATTATTCTCTCCAAACACTTCAGTAAAAGACTGTAAAGTTATGTGGTGTTTTAACGTGGTGTCTGAGTTTTTCTGGTGTGAAGGTCCACCTCTCTGAAAACTGAAGTTTTTTTAAAAAAAATGTATTGAAGGCATTTTTGTATGCACTTGCTAGGATTTCTTAAGTTGTACATATGCAGTTTTTAAGAGAGTATCATATTTTATGTAAATGGACTTTATAAATAAAAATCTATTTATAAATGGCTTCAGGGCTGTAAATGTATATTTGCCAGAATTGCCCAAGGTGACTTAACTATGGCCTGAAGGGGTGGGAGAGGGGAGTAATGAGCAGTGCAGCAGAGAGGCAGTTCTCCCTGGACCAGGTTTCATGTGCAGAAGGGAATAAGCAGCAGCATAGCATAATCTCCAGGCTTACTTTTTATTCCTTTCCCCATTCCAACTTTATAAACTCAGCACTTGGAGCAGGCACTGCAGGGATGATGTGTGGGGAGCTGCAGATGTGTGTAGGAGACAAGGCAGGTCCAGGGCTGGTAACCCCTTTGCAGAGCATGCAGAAGGTGCAGCTGCAGGAGGCTGTGTTGCCCCTGCCTGGGCTGATGGGAGAGTCATGGGAAGGTAAAGAGGAAGTGGGTATCTGAAGTTTGTCCTGGCAGCAGCTCTCAGGAGTAGGTTGGGGTGCCTTTATTCAGGGGAGCAACACCTCTGAGAACAGTGCTGTCCCTTAAAAACCCCATGTAACCCACAGTGTCCCACCTTGTCCTACTCTAACCTGAGCTGCAGGTACATAGTCCTTATCTAAAGGCAATAAGCAAATGTGAAATTCTCCTTGGAAACTATAGTCAGAGACTCATAAACTCTGTCCCATTACTTTTGGGCTCATGCTGAGGACCTGCTTCAGGGGAGGTGAGCCAGAGGTATGAAAACTGTGTGTCTTTAAGGTAAGACTGCTGTGAAACAAAACACAGGGCTGATGGCATGAAAACCTGCTAGAGGCTGTTAATTCCCTTAAAGAGGTCTAGTGAATGTTAGGAGTTGAATGGAGCAAAATGGGCTGGCCTGTAGAATATGCTGAACGAACACAAAAGAGAAATGGTTATTAAAATTGACCTACTTTACAGGGACTGTGTGTATAATCTCTGCTGCCTTAGTCCTAGGAAGGTAAAACATTTCAGGAGTGTCACTCAGCAATTCCAGATTCACTAATTGCAGGGGATGCCCTGTAATCCAGATCTGTTAGAGTATTCCACATACATGATTCCATTCAAAGAGAGGAAAAACCTCCAAAACAAGCCCTGGGAAAATGAATGCTCTGACAGCAAGTAACATTTAGGAGCCTGCAATCAAGAGCAGTAGTTATTGTGCTTTGAGTTCATTCCCTAATCAAAGTTGCTCTAATAAACAGTCCCTTTGAAAGGCACAGGGATTTCAAGTGCTTAATAAATTGCTCGAGAAGGGTTTCACCCTTTTTGGTTCTTTAACAGTCCCCCAGGTGGGAGTGAGAGCTGTGAGCTGACCTGGGCTGTGCTTGGCAGCAGCAGGGAGGGCTGGTGGAGTGGGGGAGTAATGTACTTTTCCCCAGAGAGGGTTTAAGGGCTTCATCCTCGCAGATGACCTCCAAAAAATTAGCCAGACATAAACTCATAGAGACTCCCACATAATTATTCTCAGCCTAAACCAACATCATGTCATCTTTTCCAAGCAGTTTAGAAATTGGGGCTGCTGCATTGGTCTGTCCAAGTGTCCCATTATGGCAGAATGCATTTGTTTAAAGCATGTTACTGCTGCTTGGCAGGGTGTTTGTTTTCCTTCCTTAGGTGCACCTCTCATTTTAGTATTTCCAAAAGCAATATTTGGCTCTCAGTCAAGTAACTCCTAGCATTGTTACCACGTTCATCTGTCTGATCACCCAAGATACTGCTGCAACAACTTTGAAGCAGTATCAGCTGTAACTCTATTGGCAAGAATTAACTGTAAGCAATTTTCACGTCAGCAATATTAATGTTAGGGGGAAAAAAAAGCTTAGTCAGCATCACAAGTTGCCTTAATGCTGTCAGTCAGTGCTTCAGTCAAAACTAGAGGGAAATCAGGAACAAACAATTTACTTTAAAAAACCCCACAGTGGTCATGAGTCTTCCAAAGAGTTGAGGGGGAATGAGGTGCAAGGAAAAGGATGTATGTTTGTTTTAGAAACACAGGATGGACAGAGAGCCTCCTTTCCCCAGCTATGGTCATGGTGACAAGTCACGAGCAGATTCTCAGATCAAGCTGCTAAAGAGAGCTCTGTACACCAGAGAGAAGGGTACTGAATCATTCACTCTGTAAAGGAAGCATTAGGGAGGATGCAAGGTAGGTTCTGTGGCAGCTGCTGAGGGTACCTTCAGCTCACTCATCTTCAGCACCACCTGAAGACTGCTTGGACACCATTGAGGAGATTTCTGACCCTAAAAACTCACACCTAGGACTCTCTGCTCCATTTTTACAAAATAATGCCAGTCCAAAGACTTGGAGATGAAAGCCCTCTGACCATGGTCAGCAGCAAGAGCAACAGCCGACCTGTCTTCTCAGCCAGGTCCTCCCCTGCCTGGAGGGGCCAGGGACATTTGATGATGGGACCCTCAGTGTCTAGGTTAGCTGCCATCAAGCAGGAGCTGCCGTGAGGGATTCCAGGAAGCCTGGAGTAGCCTAAACTGCTACACCAAACGTTTGTGGCCGGGATGGGGAATGCCTCTGATGAGCACATCAGTTCTCTTTAGATGTACAACTAGAAACTCGGTGCCTACAATGGAAATCCCAGCTCCCAGCAAGGCACAAACCCAGCCCTAAGGTACAGGGCTGCAGGAGAGTCAGATAGTCAGATTCAAGCAGAAGAAAATACGCTGAGGAATTCTGAGAATTAAGAAACAAAAACAAAAAACAAAACCCCTCCAAAAACCCCCGAAAAACCACCACTGACGACTCCAGGGGGCACACTCTTGTCAATGTGCAGATACAAAGCACACTTCTGTAAACTCTTCTCTTACATCTCCATCCACTGATGGGTTCCCGTTTTCTTAAGCAGCATTTCACAGGTCACAGACATGGCTAATGAAGCAGAAACAAGTTGCAGGATGGTGTCAGGATTAGCTGCCCCCATTCCTAGGCTGAAAGAACCCTGCAATTTTCAACAAGAGTCCCCTCCTTGGCATTATTTTGTTGCTTGACTGAAGCTTTCCTTGTTACCCAAAACACTCTAAGTCCAGAACATGGTAAAAATAGTTCCATGCATTATTGCCCGGTAGTGTTTAAATGAAGATGTTGTCCCTCATGGGCAACCTCAGCTTCCCTTCCATGGCTACACTCCTTCCCAATTTCTTCCAATAGTACTAAAAATAATTTTGAAGGAAGGGCCTATGCAGCCTGCTTGAAGGCTTGTACACCACAGAAAGACCTAGGAAGCAGGCAGGAGGATGCCCTGCAGCATCTCCACGGCAGAATGGCATTGCTGGTCCTCCTTGCAGGGAGAGTGGCTTCAGCAGAGCCCAGCATCACAGGGTCCTTTAGGAGAGAGCATTAGGAGATTAGAGTCCAGGGGAAAAGGGCTTTCTCCTGTTCCTAGCACCACAAAGTACCACCAGTAAATACTCTCTCCGCCAAGGATCATCGTGCAGAAAATAGCCCGCAATTGTTCTCAACGTAAAACAGCTCACATTTACATTAACACCTCGTAAAGGTCTTGTTACCGACAGCAGGCAGCCAGGCGAGCTCCCGCGGATCAGCTTGTTGCCGCCTCCCCTCCCAGCCGTGAGGAGCAGCCGCCTAGAAAACACTCGTCCTGCCAGCCTTTGGTCTTCCTGCCGAGGCGTTTCGGCTGCCACGGTTTGTGGGCAGACGGCTGAGTGCCCAGACTAGTCCCGAGGTCATTTCACTCTTCACGCAGGTCACAGAATAGCTGGCGAACAGCAACGATTTTCAGTCATTCCTTATCTGGACTGGATGTGGGCCAGGAGCATGGGAGGGTGTGCAGTTAGGAGGGAAAGGCAGCCCCTTGCACAGCTGACAGCAGGCAGAGCTGGCCTGGCTTTGCCCAAAAGCTGCCATCCACAAAGCACTAGCCAAAGGCATACCTGGAACAGTGGGACTAACAGCATCAGAGCAGCACCAGGGGTAGTCACAAGTTCATGTCCCATCCTAAGGAGGCCACCGGGCAGTGTAACAAATGACACAATGCTGGGGACACCATCCATACCCAGCTCCTTTGGAGCTTTGTGCACACTCTGGCACACAGGGACAGAGGAGCTCTGCCAGGTGCTTCCAGAGCACCCCTGGCACACACTGCAGGTCTCCTCAAGCCACTCCCTGGGGCTTGCTCTTTGGAAAAATGAGTGGATGCTCCTTTGGCCGAGTCTGAGAACATGGGAGGGTTTTACATTTACAGATTCTCAGTCTTTTTGTTATATCTGAGTACTTTCTTCCACCCATTATTTTCCCATAATAAAAATCTACTCAGGATAATGGTAAAGCTAGTACAAAAGCAAGAGAGGTGGCATGGTTAAGGCACTTCCCCATAAGAGGGGCTGGTTTGTACCCCTGTTGTCACCATCTTCAAGAAGAGAAAATTGAAGATGAGCATCAGCATCCTTAGGTTAGGGAAAGTGTTGCAAAAACATCAGAGACTGAGGTTTCTGGTGTGAATTAAATCCAGAGTCTCTCTTGTTCTCAAGAGCCTACAATCAGAGATCGTTGTTCAGATCAGGATGACTAAACCCTCATTTTCAGCGGGTCACTGCTGTCCCCTTACTCCTGCTGTCTTTTGTTCCCAGGCACAACAAGGTGGCAAAAGAATAACTGAAGTGATGCCCACAAGTGCTGTCATGGCTGTGCTACAGGTGAGGCAGGAGAGTGATCTTCAGAGAAACCCAGCCAGATGGTAGGCTCCAACACCAGCATCCCCACATGGTGAGCAGGAAAACCCCAAGACTAGACAGACATTTGTCATCTGCCAAAGCCACCAGCATTGTTGTACAAGAGAGGAGAAATAAACAGTCAGGTAGAGAAACATAGAAATGGAAAGGAGAAGCAAGTGTAAGAATGTGGTCAGCAGTGGAGAGCACAGTGCATTAAATCAGAGCAAGAAGCACAGAGAAATGATTTGAAGTATTGGTCTGTGACACCCTTCCACCCCCCTTCCATAAATGCTTTTGTTTATACATAGATGTTAATAACAGCAGAAGCATAAACAGCAGAAAAGGAGAAACTTGTGGTAATGCTGCAGGGACCAGGGCAGTGCTTCAGGCTTTGACCTGTGAGCATCCACTTTGCTGCTGGAGAAGCCTCAGTTCTTTCCTTTCATCTCCTGGCCTCAGCCCCAGCACTTACAGCCTGCAGTACAACAGTTATCCAGTCACCAGACCCAGTAAATTGTGCTTGCTTTTTAAGTTGTTTGGTTTTGGCTTTTTTTTTTTTTTAAGGGAAGAAAAACCCAACAAAGAGGCATGATAGCCCCAAGGGGAATTTTCTGTTAAAGTCACTGCCAAAAGAATGACCAATTTGTAAGTGAAATGTTGACACTTTTATAACACAGCAAATATCTTTCCCTTGAATGAAGCACTTCAAGATTTTTTTTTGTAGAAGAGATGAATTTTGTCAGGATGTTAAATACTAGTAGGAAGTGTTGCAATACTGTAACACGTTTTCCCTTTCACTCCGTTTCCCACATACAATTCCTTCAAGGCTCCACAAAGGAGCCACACTCACTTTAGCAGAAGCATCCACAGAAAAAGCAGGTGAAACCCACTGAGTAAATAAAAGCCTGGCTTAGAAGTATTAGTAAATATCATCATCCCCTCACCAGCAGAGTACCTGCAAAGCCTCTGCTGACTCCCATTTTCCTGGCACCAGCCTGCTTTCACCATGGGCTTGTTTTTATCAAAGGAAACCCAGCTGGTGTCAGTGGAAGCAACTGGTCCCTCAGTGAAACACCTGTACGTGATTCTGTGCCCAGGGTGCTTCTGTGTCCTCTTCTCCTCGCCCAGGAGACACCTGAGCAAACTGGGCAATGGGCAGGGTGAGATGGGCTTTGAGCAGCTTGAAGTTGGCACAGCATGCACTGTATTTGGGCCTGATCTGAATGGAGGCAAGGATGAGGAGTGAGTCTGGTGCACCCCAGCAGAGCTCTGCACAGTGCCCTTGCCCGACTCCCTCTCTGCAGCAGCCCCCAGGACTGTCCCACAGTCCCTGCACACTGCATGGACCTGCAGCACTGCTCACATAGTTTATACCCTTTGGTCTTTGGTCTTGCTAGAGGACAGCCAGTAAAGGGAGGTGAGAGCAGAGAAGCTTTTGAAGTGGGAAGACCACAAAGCTCATTTAGGATGCATACACCACCAAAAAAACCCCAGCCACCAGACGGTAATGACTTCAAAACAGTGCTGACTGGAGTTGAAAACAGTGATGTACTGGCAGAAAAACTAGTGCCTAAGCCAAGTTCAGACGTGGAGCAAGCTGAATCTGACTGTTTATGATGCTGAGGAGAGCTAATGGTTGCCGTTGCCAGCAGGCAAGCCTTGCTGTTAAAGAGAAACACACCACTTGTTAAAGAGACCTCTGGGCACTCTTTCAGGCCTAGCAGAAACCATAACCAACCCACCCTGTGCAGTAAAACCTGCTGGAGAAGGCAAGGGCAGTGTCACGTTCCTTGGTGGGAGCTGGGGTATAGGACACAGGTTGCATTTAGTGTGCACATTGCAGAAATCATGCAGGGAAAGGAGCAGACAGCTGGAGAGGGAAGAGTGCTTCTTGGGGACACAGACTGGGACAGGAGGCCACACAGACTGCCTACAAGATGTTTTCTTCTGCTGTGTTTGAGTGGGACAGGATTTGGGACCATTCTTTGTAAAAAAGCAGATGCAGTGAATAAGAAGGATTTTAGAAGTGGAGCATTTGCAATAGAAAATGGTCCATTCTGGGAGTTGCTGAACGCAATGATTTTTCATTCAAAATTTTGATCATTTTATTGAGATTGCCAAAGTTCTTCATGGTCAAAATGTACAGCAGACCATTTGCTGAAGAAGAGACTTCACTCTGGGTCAACTTAGGTTAAAATTTCACTCTGAAGTACTTCTGAATTATAGATACATCAAAGTACAGTGATAACATTTGAGCTACCAGAAAAATTCTGGACTCTGCTTCTTCTTTAACAAAGCGATAGCAAATCTGCATGAGAAGAAATCAAGTGGTCAGCTGAAAAACAGCAGGCTGGTAAAAGCAGAGGCCTGGGTATGTGTGGCAGCTTGTCCCCAGACTCCTCCAGCCACAGGGGTAGCCTTGATGTTCAAAACACGCTCCTAAAACATCTCAGAGGGCAGGGTCTGTATGGCAGTAAGAACCCTGAGCGCTCTCTGCCCCAGATTCAGCCCTGCCGCAGGATTTGCAGCACACAGCTCAGGGACCAGAAAACTGCCGAGACACAGAGTCTCGGGTCATGTGTAGGGAGGGGCTCTCCTCACAGGGTCCTCCTCCCAAAGCCCATTTTTCTCCAGTGCCTTTGGTCTGCCCCTCCCCATCTCTACTTAAAATTAAGTTTGCATCTTAGATCACCCCACTTTCTTTCTCAGTGCTTTCACCGTGGGAGAAAGCTGGAAGTGGGAGGTGGAGCACAGGGAGCAAAGGAAAAAAAAGAAAATGGAAAATATGGAGGAAAGTGAGAGGCTGAGGAGGGAGGGGAGGAGCGGGGAGGAAGGGCTTGAAAGGGCTGGTGAGGGACAGGGGCAGGGTGGCCCCCGGCTGCCCCACATTGTGCTTAGTTCTATCCATCTAAATAAAGGGACCATCCTGACTTGTGTCCCAGCTGGGAGAGGTTTTGTTGCCTTTTGGGTTTTGGTGTCGTCCCCTCCCCCTGTTTTGCTCCCCCTCCTCTCCTCCCTTCCCTTCCCTCCCCTCCCCGCTTTCATCCAGACTGCATCAAAGTGCCCCCGTGTCTCCGACTCCTCGGGCGTTTCCACCCCCTCCCTGGAGGCACAATGTCCCCTTTTGTGGCCACCACCCAGATGACCTTTTCTACCTTCTTATCCCCATTTATCCCTGCACCCCCGGGTAAATAAACCCTGAGGGGAGGGCTGGGTAGAGGCTGGGAGGGAGAGCTCTGGCCCTGGGGCAGGTGCTTCCTTTTGCAGCCCCACTAGCCCCAGGGAGGCAGGGGTAACAGCAGGGGAATGAGCAGGAGAGAGTTCTTAGGGGGTGGCTTGTGCACCGGGAGGATCAGCCTGCCCGGCATCCCACAGTGAGGTGGAGATGTGGATTTCACCCCAAAAGAAAGTGCTTCCCCACTTCCACCTCATTTAAATGCCCATGGCAGCCAGCCCCATAGGAGGGGGCAGAGCCAGGCTTGAGAGTTGGGGTAGCCAAGGGCACTTGCACATGGACACATGGGCTTTTGAAGAGCAAATGTCCAGCCACAGCCTGTGCCGGGGATGTCGATAGGGGAGGACAGAAACATCTGCTGTGCTCTGTGCAGCAAGAACCTGCTCACAGCCCATCCTGTTGTGCCTGGAGGCTGCTCTCTTCTCTCCTGGCTTTTCTGCCCACTGCATGTTTCCCTTCAGTCCCTGCTGGTTTACCCATCTTCCTTAGTCTCCACTCCCTGGCAGAGCTCAGTCACCTGCCAGGGCTGTGATCCTGCATGGGGCTTCACCTCTGCTGGCTGCAGGGTGGGGTGGTACAGTGGGGTCCCCTCAGTGAGCACCACAAGCAGTCCCAACACTTCATTCTCCTCCTCGGGTCACTGGAAAAGCACTCCCCTGCCTTGCCAGCCCCTTGCTTCCCTGCAGGCAGACAGGCAGTGAGGCAGCACAGGACTCCTTGCTTTGCCCACAGGGAGCTGAATCTGCCCTGGGGCCGACCGAAGGCTCTGGATGGGGTGAGGAAGGTGGCCGTGGTCATGAGTGTTTCTGATGGGGTTTTTTGCCTCTTGCAAGCCAGCATCTGTCACACTGGCCTCTCTTTGCCTACAGTTCTGGAAGCCATTGAAGGCTTTTAAAAAGGATGCCCTGCTCCTGGTGTAGCTGCACTAGAGGAGTGATCTGCTCACTGCTGCATGCTTGGGGCTCTGTGTAAATGGAGCCAGCCTTTTCCTCCAGGGTATATAACAGGAATCATGGTCTCCAAGAGAAGGAAAACACCTGTGCCCTGAAGTTTTTACAGTGGATATTTTCTTTTAGAAAACCACGAGCAGCTCTCTGCTGTGAATGCCACATTTTCCAGCACCCCCAGCCTGGCCCATGTTCCTGAGCAATCATAAATGCACTGAGGCTCAATAAAGTGCTCCAGCTGTGAAATCCCAGTGAAAGTCTTCATTCTGCATGTCTGATGCTTTCAGGCCTTGACATTCAAGCAGATGTGCCCGTGCCAAGTTCTGCTCCAGCTGTGCACGCTGGAAAGGCAGGTCTAGGATGGACACATTAACACTCCCCTGGAGCAGACAAGGATATCAAAGTGGGCTCAGGTGGCTGACCCTGCTGAGCATCTGGCTTGTGTTACTTCACCAGCTTTTTTTGTAAAGGGAGAGCTCAGATCCACACAGTGCCCCAGGTTGTCTGAAATGGAGAACTCTCCACCCCAAAGTCCTAGTCTCCATGTGTTTCAGATCCTATTTTGGCTGCCCAAGGTGATACAGTCAGATCCTAAATTAGTCCCTTATAATCTAAATTGAATTTAGACCCAGAAAATCCCCAGCTTTCAGATGTTTCTGGTTACACAATAACTCTGGCTCTTCTTCTCAGAAGAGTGAAATGGCAGGATTTTGAAATTCCTTGTTGGTTCATGTTTGCATATAAATGCTGATTTTATCTTTTCTGTACACAAAGTAAACACAAAGCTGTTTTACAATAATGTTGCCGTTGAAACATGCACCAAGGATGGCAAAACAACTTAGAGATGTTTCCAGACCCAAGGACCATGCCTCCCTTCACACAAAGAAACCACCCGCTCCGAGATGCCCAGCACACCCTCATCCTTGTTTATGCAGATCAACAGGCAGGTTTCATTAGGCAGCAGTGAGATCCTGAAGTAACAGTTGGGTGGAGATGACAAAGGATGTGTATTCACCCAGGCTACCTAAGCACAGGTTCCTGATGGAGCTGAATTTTTCCATAGGACCCCAAGAGCTGGAAGTGCCCAGAATTCAGAATTTTTTCATAGGAACTCTGCTGGAAGTGCCCAGAATCACTGCAACTGAGAAATGATGGCTTTTACTTTAACTGGGATTTACATCTCTTATAATGCTGGTCAACACAGCGAATGTAATTCAGATTAAAATAAACGTTTAAAGTAATGCAGCTATTGATGATTAAGTCTCTGGGGGGAAAAACTGATGCTGAGAGATGCTGTTTGTGAAAGAACTAAATGCAGTCATGGCCAGCAGCAGAGAAAGGAAGATGTGCTGCTGGGAGGAGATAGCTGTCAGAGAGTAAATTAATTCAGCATAATCCCAGATTTACAGAGCCCTGCTGGAGGGTCAGAGGTGGCCATACTTGAAAACCAACCCTGTCCACAAGCCTGAGAGCCTTAGTTATGGAAAGAATAATGCACAATCAAATAAAACCACATTTTCTGATGATTTCTTCTTATTTGTCGGTGGATATTGCAGAAACTCTGTTTGAAAGGCAACAGCCTCTGGTGAGAGAGGCGCTCTTGGGTGTAATGGGAAAGGATAAAAATCCGGCCCAAATATCTCCCTTCGGCCATCTAGGAGTGTGGTGTCTACTTTAAGTTAGTCATTTGACTACTCATCTACTTCAGCAGCCCACGAAGACAGAGGCATTTTCTGAGAGCAATCCATTGTGCCTGCCCCAGGCTGACTGTTGGACACGGGATCCCTGCCCCTGGCTGATGCCTGGCCCTCCCAATGGCCGTAGGTGGGTCTGTGGTGAGGAGATGCGTCACTCGTAGCCAGCTTTAGGTGGCCACGGGTAGAGGAGTTGCCTCTTGCCCTATATACCTGGGTGCTCGTGGAGGCTGAAGCACTTCCCCCCATCCCAGAAGTCATCTCTGAAATAACCCCTCTTTGGCCCTGTGTTCACTGAAATCCAGGTTGCTGTAACTTCCAGCAGCCTTGCATCGCATCTGTACCCTCTGAGGCAGGACCACAAATAGCCCCCAGTTCCCTGCTGGTGGTCACCACGCCTGACCTACAGCATGGGTCAGACTGACAAAGCCCACAGCCTCGTGCACTGGGCATCAACCCTTCATCTTGAAATGACACTAAATGCATCCAGCAAACTATTTCTCCTGTCCTAGCAGTCATACGGGTTTCAAATGTTACACTGCCCTTGACATTGCAAGAGCAAAATTGAAAATGTCACACAGGCTGTTTAAAGGGAAACAATTTAAAAAGCATGCTTGCAGGATATTCCTATTAGAAACCACATTTTCCTTCTTGTTGCTTTGGACAGGAGGTTCAGGAGAAGGACTGGTGTGTGTGCACATGTTCTCAAGGCACTGACTCCTTCCTGTGTCCAAGGCAAGGGGCAGCAGAAGGTGGGATGAAGAAGACCACTGAGAAATGTCACATTGTTTAGTAACATGAGTTGTTTAATAGTTATTCCATGTCAGAAGCAATTGCAGTGGGACAAGAAAATCATCCCAAGCCTCCTGGCACAGCTCTCCAAGCGAGGCTCAAATGTCTGCAGTGGAAAGCACAAAAAGCTTCTGTAACACAACAGGTCCCATTACAATGTGTCAAGCCCTTCTGCCAGTCCCAGCTATCATTTGCAGCCAGGTAGGCAACACTGCTGCAAATTTCATTGCTACAGGCAGACCCTTAGCCTGCCTAGAAATGTGAGCAAGAGCTTGGGTCGTTATGAAAGAAAGAGTATATTAAATTGTCAGGAACGATAGAAAATGCATATGCTAGTATCTTGTCTCTAAATGGAGTCACTCGCCCACACAAGCTCCTCGTCTGACCTCACTTGGGTGGTTTTTACTGCCTTCATTGTTTCTGTAAAAACTCAGAGGCACTTCAGTCCATAAAGAAGATGGAAAATCTATTCATTGCCTTATGGTTGCAAGACGAGCCCACCCCTACCTTGCCCTGAGCCCTCCTCCTTGCCAGAATCCCCAGTCCTTATCCCTCACTGGAAGCCAGGGGCACTTTCAAAAGGCTGCAGAGATCTTCTCCTCCCTGCCCCTGCTCCTGCCCTTTGCTTTGCAGGAGGGCACGTATATATGACACGGCAAGTGAGGGGGCAGATACACTTCTGTTCCCTGAAAGAAGCCCTGCCATGTGTATTTTCTGTCGGTGAACAGCTGTGGCCATTCTGTGTCTCCCAACCCGTGTTGGTCTGGTGTCACTGCTCCTGTCCTGGCACCGTTTCCCCGTCCCCTCAGCCCCGCCACTCCTCCTCTCCTCCCGCCCTCCCTTTCTGCCTTACCTCCAGCCTCTGGGCAGTGATTAATGGTGCCCATCAATCAGGCACGGCCGCGGTGAATGCGGCAGCAGTTTGCGATTAACCTTGGAGAACCTTGTCCCCCTGTGCCCGGCCATCCCCCTCCAGAGCCCCCCACCGAGATTATCGGGTGAAATGAGGCGGGATGCGTATGTACCGGGAAGGGGGTGGGCCCTGGAAAACAGGTCCCCTGCTCTTTTCATATTGAAATGGAGACTTCTCAATCGCTCCTTTGAACTTTGTTCGCAAGGGTGAAAAAGAAACCCAAACCCCAGTGTTTTCCTTCAATAATGCAGAGGGGAACCTGGGTGGGGACAGTCGGGGTTAGTGACAACAGTGGTGCCAAAAGGAGCTGGTTTGCCTGCCTTGTGGGAGAAGAGAAAGTGTAAAACCATGGGGCAGTTACGTACAGGGGACAGAGTTTCACTTGACCTCCCCCTGTTTTCTCTCCTGTCAGCGTAGCGAGCCCTGGCTTTGCTAGTGCTGTACTGACACGGGATGGGATATAGTCCTTGCTTCCAAGAAGTGCTGGCAATGATTTCTCAGTTCCTTGTAGCACCTTTTCACAGCTTCAACCAGCTTTTGGATTATTCATCCCTGTCACTGGAGGGGAGTGCAAAGGGAAGGTGCTCCCTTTCCTGCTTGTGCCAAGCGCTTCTGTTGGGGATTGCTGAGCTGGACCAGACCAACATCCCTGCAAACACCAGTGTGGCTCAGCCCAGTGCAGCAGCGTGCAGCTCAGTTTGGCACACTGCAGCAGGCTGAGGAGGAGAAGCTGACGCCATCTGAACTGCACGTGCACTTAACACACTGCCACAGTGTGAGTTGACGCTGGGTACTTTTGATTTGGAGGTGTTCAAGGGCAAAGTTTAGGCCTCTGGGTGAGGAGGTTTGCTTGTGGTGGTGGCTCATTGCTGGGCTTGGCATTCCTCAGACAGGCAGTGCTGTCAGCTTGGGGCCAGTGTCCCATGGGTCACACACTGGCTGTGACAGCAGGGGAGGAGGTGAAACAGCAGCACCTTCAGTAGAGACAACTAGAGACCAGCAGCAGGAGGCAAGCTCTGGTGAGGGAGATCATTCTCCAGCGAGTGGGACTCATTTCTGCTTTTGCTCCTCCAAAAGTCCTTAGTGCTCCCTCATTTACTTATAATCACCAAGAGGCTTTGTTGGTAAGAAATAAAACTGTATGTGCACCCATTTAGAGGCCCATGGGGCCCTTTTTAGTCTTGTCCCTTGCAGATAAGGATGCAAATTGACAAACGAACTTCAATTAATAGCCAAATCCCTTTAAAGAAACAGCCTCATACTCAGGCATTTCTGAACAGGGTTTAATCCAATATTTGTCTCTTATTTGAATGGTCATTATGAACATTTTGAACTCAGTTGTTCATACATTTATATACATACACATATACACACAGGCCTGCGTGCATGCAAATGTTTGTGTGTCCAGCCAATATTTTCAAGCTCAGGAGGAGGAAATCTTGCTTTGCTCATGGATTTGGTGGGGAGCTACTCAGGCTCCATCAGTTCAGGGGCTGGCCTCCAGCATCAGCCTGTTTCATCTTCTTCTCCAGCCATCCCATCCCTCCTCATCCCAGACTGTGGGTGCTTGAGGGGTGCCACGGGGCTGCCCCTTGCAGGAGAGCTCTGGTGGGGGGTGGATGAAGTGGCCTGACAAAGCAAGGCTGAGCTTCACCACAGAACTTAGGGAGGTGGGGCAAGGCAGGGAGGGCACAGGACTATTAAGATCTCCCTTGAAATGTTATTAAATAATGTTTTGCTGCTGCAGCACAACAGGTGTGGAGGCACAGGCAGGTAAACACAGCCCGGAGCAGGGCAGCCCGCCAAGTCTGTTTCCTTACATAAATCTCTCCACTTCAAGGTATGCAATTAATCCCGGCTCCAGCCTCCATTTACCACAGACCTTCTTTGTACACATGATGTATTAATCACCAGAAAAGGACTTTTGCACCTCTGCTATCATTCTCACTTTGCAGGCAGCTGCAAAGAGCTTTGAGAACCCACAGAGACCAAAGGACGTGGTGGCAGAGGCGGGCTGGTGATGGCACCTCTCACCAGACAGCCAAAGGACGTGTGTGGGTGCACACAGGTGTGGGGGGTGTACCTCTGCCATGGCACACCGTGCTGCAGCTCATTTGACACTGATTTTGCCAGCAGATCCCCTGCTCCACTTTCCCTGGAGACAACGGGCGTTAATCAGTAACAGCTCCCCACCCTGAGTTTTATAGGGCTGATTACAAGGAGTGCTCATTAAAAAGCAGGAGGACAGCAGATCCCCATCAGGAAGCCTGATCCTGCAAGAGCCTGCATGTAGTTCTTCATCCCTGGTGTTCACAGGCAGGAGCAGCCCTATCTCCTGCATCTCAACGGAGGGAGAGGGAGGGTATGGCTGGCCCATGGTGGAGCTTGCCCACACCAGGCTGCCACAGCACCCCTGTCCTGGCCCTGTTTTGGCAAGCCCAAACCCTGTGTGCTGCCCAGGTTGAGTTCTGCTGGAACATGACTCTGTGGCCATCAGTGTCCAGCTTGGACCAAGAGCTCAGTAAGGCCAGGCAGCTTAAATGTAAGAGCCCTTAAATGTCAGGTTTTCCATTTTTCTCCCCATTATACCCTCCATGATGTGTGCTGTGTGTGTTTTACATCCATTTCAGAACTGGCAGGAACAAGAGCCCTGAATTTACACACTCACCCAGATCCTGGCAGCAGCTCTGATGGCCTCTCTGGTCCCCACTTCCTCAGAATCCCTGCAGCAGAGCAGGGCATTTCTTGGAGGCACAAAGCATTAGGATGGCAGCAGATCGAAGCCAGCGAGAGACACCCCAGTGCCAGCCTTGCCTGTCTGTTTGTCCTGCCATCCTCTTGGCTGCAGATGCTACCCAGGCTCCCTAGCACAGGCATCCCTCCGTGTTCTCCCCTGCTTTACCTCCTTCCCAACTGCCTTAGGAAGGAGCCCAGGACCTTGAATTTACCTGGCTCCCTGTTGGCAGGTACACCCCTGTAAATCTTCATTGAGACAGCAATGGCTGCAGCTCGGGTTGGGTTCCCTGGGGAGGGATTTGGGGTACAGCAGAGACAGAGGGCAGCAGCTGGCCACTGTGGTTTAACATGTACCCAGAATGCTCCTATCTCCAAGGCCTCATAGAGATTACAGATGTGCTTCTTCAAAGCAACAGAGATTGGAGTGTGGGGCAGGTGAACGCCCTCCCTGCTCCCACCAGGGCTCGTGGACGTGCCTTTCCTCCCCATCTGCCTGTGAGGGGTCAAGGGCTGAGCCTTCAGCCCCACGATAAGTGGAGTGGGAGGGAGCCATGAGCAAGGCTGAAGCTCACTGCTGGCTTCCAGCTGCCTCAGCTGGCTTTTGGTGTGGCCAGTGCCGTGTCTCTGGCTGGGAATACACGGCCACAGGGTGGCTGAGGCACAGAGCTCCCGCTCCAGAGACCTTACCAAGCACTGCTCAGCACCCCTCTGAAACCTGGCTGTCCCCTAGGGAGACAGGTGGGTACTCAGCACCTATTGCTTGTGGCTCCCCAGATACACCTGAGGTCTTTTGGCTGTCAGCAGCCAGTGCCTGGTTTATGCTGAGGAGGCTGTGCAGCCTACAGGTAACCCCTGCTCCTGAACCTGAAGTGCTGTGCTCCTTCAGGGCACACTGTCCCTTGTCCCAGGGTGCTGCCAGCTCTTTACTTCAAGCCATGTATTATTTTATGAGCCTGACCACTCGAAACCTTTCACTTCTTGTTTTTTTATGGCTGTAATATTTGTCCCTGGATGTACTCAGACTATTCACAGCAAGGTAAAACTAGCTACTGGGTTTCTCTGGCCACGGTTTCTTTGGCTGTAGCCTTACTTTCAGGTGAGAGGGAGTCTGCAAGATGTTGGTTCAGAGTCATTTGGTATGGGCTTGAGCAAAAAAACTTTCCCATTTGTACAGTGAAGACTTGCCCCAGCCACAGAGGGTAAGGTACAGTGTGAAGGCAGAGTGCCAGCAAAGTAGCCACTCACCCCAAGATAAAGCTGCTGAAGACTGATGTTAATTAAACAGAGAATGTTTTTGTTTCAGCATGCTTATTAATTATTATTATGACTATTTGCAGTTTGTATTGCAGTAATGCCTACAGGTCTGAATTAGCAGCCTGGAGTCACTACTGTCCAGAGTGCAAGCATCCAGGTGGGCAGAGGCCAGGCCCTGAAAGCTCACCCACAAAAACAGCAGGAGCTCAAGCTAGCTTTTTATCCCAACAAACCTGACCTTTTCTCCTTGAGATGCTGCTGAACTGTGCTGTTTTAAGCAGAGTTGTGTCAGTTGTTTCATCAGAGGTGTGTCCTGAGGACCATGCTGGACCACTTCTGCCATGTGGCCACCAGTGGGGACACAGGGTGGGGGGACCAGAGCTCCTGCAGAGCTTATAGAGTGGCTGGGAGCCAGGTCCAGAAAGGACCCTGGGTTGTCACATCACCTGTTTTTGTTGAGGTCAGTAACAATGGTCTCCTCAGTGCAATGTTCTCTCCCTTCAGGCTATTTTTCATTGTTCTGTGGTGCAGGGGCCACAGACGGGAAGAAGAAGGAAAGAGAGAAAAGAAGGAAGAGAGAAAAAGAAAAAACCCAAGAGGTATGATTTTTAGGCCCTGAAATCATTGCAGCGTCTGAGAGCCAGTTCTCTCCTACTGAGGGATCCTTTCCTCTCTCCAAACAGGGCCAAGACAGGAGCAGAATGTGAGAATGGATGTGAGGGCATCCCAGCAGTGTGAGCATGGTCCTCTGCAGTGCCCCATCACCACTGGCTCCCACGCAGGACTGAGTGCCAAGGAACACCTTGCAGGTGAGAAAGTGCTGATGTGGGTGCCTTGTAGGGCAGGAGGCAGCAAGGGGGCCCCACTTACATCCCCTCATCCCCTGTGGCTTGTAGCCCTGGGCAATGACAGCAGGTGATGGCTCCTGCAGTCTCTGGGGGTTGAAGCAATCCCAGAGCTTGGGAGGTGGCAGAGGCCAAAGCTCCTGCTGCTCTCTAACTTCCTGGGCATCACTAATTAAAGAAGGGGTCTTTCCTCCAGCCTCCACCCATCACTGTTGCAAAGGAAGGCAAGCCTGTGTCTGGAACCCTTGAGCAGTGATGGAGAGCTGTAAAGCTCCTGCCTTTCCTACCACCTCTTTGCATGTCTCACAGCTTCCCTGTGAGCTACCACTGTCTGAAAGGCAGACCACAGCCTTTGGTGTGCCCAGGACAGTGGATGGACACGGGGAGTGATGGCCACAGCACTGGGGCTGTGCAGGCACCTGCAAGTCCTGCTGCCTTTGCCCTCCATAGGGGGCTGCCTTGGATGCTTGCCCATCTCTCCCACAGCAAGCCCTCCTGCTCCAGGACTTCTCTGCTCCACAGGGTCTCTCCACCCCCTTCAGCTGACTCTTTAAATCAAAGCCAGGAGGAAAATATTATCAACCTGCACCTTGAGCTGGCAAGCCTTGGGCAACTGTCTAGTGAGGCTGTCTTAAAAAAAAAAAAGCTTGAAAATGGAAATTCTCCTGGGTTTTGATGGTTGTTTTGTTTCTTCTGAGATTAGAAAGGAGAATACAGGTGCCCCTGTGCCCTGGCTTTTGGACAACATCCCTGCAACTGGGGCACTGCTGAGGATGGAATGGATGCTGCATGTAATGCTGTCTGGGATCTCCAGAGGAGGAGCCCAGGCAGGAGCCCCCAGGTTCCTTGGACACAGGGCTGCTGAGCAGCTCTGTGCTCATTCATTGCACATCTCTGCATGCCCATGTGCCCCTGTGAGACAGAGCTGATGCCAGAGAGGGGCACCCACTGAGATCTGCAGCTGGGGACCCCAGGAATGAGCAGAGTAAGAGTAAGAGTATGTCTGCCCTCTCTTTCATTTGCCTCCCTTTGTCATGCTGATGAAGAATTAGGTTTTTCTTTTGGTGTTTGCCTCCCCAAAAAAGCTGCTGTCTCATCACCTTGTCCCCCCTCTCCCACAACCAGAGCTTTTCAAGCATGCCTTCCTGAACCACGGCTGGCTCTGGCTCTATACCACCAGCCAGGAGCTCGAGGATCCCTCCTGCTGCCTCCTTTGCACTGCTATCAGGTTCAACCTGTTCAATTAGTGGTGCCCCAGGCGCTGTGGGTTGCAGCTTTCTCTTTCTGCTTCATTTAATTTGAACACACACACCTCTCCCTCCCTTCTCCTCCCTGCTCACTTCAAGGCCCCAGGCTCTGCACTGTGAAAGGCACAAGGCAGGGCATCACTTACACACCTGGAATATGTTGCAACAAGCCCAACAGCCTTTTACAAGGAAGTCTTGGGCCCAGACGATGAGTTAGAAAGTCCTTTTGCAAAGCCACCTTTCTTGGGTAACAAAATGCACAGCTAAAACCCATTCACTGATTTCCAGTGCTCCTTGGGGGACTGGTTTTCTGACCTGCTTTCTTCTTCTTTTCTGGGGGGGGTTAACATTTCCCTGTGCCCACATGGAGAGCCAGCCAGCCATGTACACAAACAACATACACGATGAGGAAAGGATTAGCTGCAACTGCTCGCTGGCCTTTATTCTGATTTCAAAAGGAAGCCGCTTTGGGAACACTTCAGTTGCTTGCCTCATGGTGGAGAGCCTTGTGATGGGCACCTCTCTTGCCTAATCCTGGCACTGGCATGGAGATGCCTGAAGAAGATGCAGGATGGCAGATCCCACGTTGTGGGCATGGCCCCTGTCGCTGTTGCACTGTCACACAGCGTACGGAGGAGGCTACATCTCATTTTCCTCTGGTGTGTGTGGACAGCACTGGCTGTGGCACAGGGAAGGGTGCCTGTGCACAGTGTGTGGGAGTGATGCTCTTCCTGCCAGGGGCAGTGTGGTGGCAGTGGGGATGAGCTCTGGGTGCTCTGTGTGAGCAACACGACCTGACAAGCAGCACGCTGCTGCTGGGGACTTGGCTCTGCCACGGGGACCTTGGGGGGCACCGGGCTCTCCAGAGGGGGTCACTTGGAGCATCTGAGCTGTGCAGCAATCCCCTACAAAGGTACAGCCTGCAGTGCTCCAGGATGGGTAGGAAATGGAACTTGAAGCTAAAAATAAAGAAAATAATCTGATCTGAGAAATTGCACGTTCAGGTGCTGTTGGTGTTGTCGGAAAAACTGCAGCTCCAGGAAGCTGATGGTGGCTTTGGAGCTCCTTTACTGCCTGCAAGCCCAGCTGAGAGCCTCAGCCAAGCAGAAGACCCCTTTGTATTTTCCTGGGCAGCTCTTTACTGGCTCCATTGGCTGCTTGGCAGCTGCCCAGGGGCTCATGGGGCATTTGTTCTCAGTGCCTGGCTGCTTGGAATGTCTCTGCCATGATAAATCTGCCAGAGATGTTGATCCCAGTTCGGTAGGATGAATGGGACAAAGAACTATCAAAATTGACACAGTTAGACCTATTTTTGTCAGCAGAAATGCTGACTGCTGTGTGAGGAGCAGCAGCAGCAGCAGCAGCAGCAGCAGCAGAGAAAACAACATGATGATAACAAAGTGACAAAAAGTCATTTGGCCTGTCATTTCAGGATGAAGATTTAAATGTCTCTCTTACTAAGGAACCAGCTGGAAATATTACACCAGTCTGTGTTACATCTCTTCTCTGCTGCCACCACACTCAGCTGTCCCATTCACGTGTTGGCAGTACACTGCAAAGCATAAAGGCTTGCATGTCTCAGTTTGTGCTGGACAGTTTCTCCATGTGGTTTCTTAATGCCTCAGGAGTTTATTCTGCAATATGCCAATTTTTCCTGCCACCAATCAACTTAAACAGTTGGCTGTTTGCTTGTTTTACTGGCAGAGAAATATTTGGCTGAGTTAAACTGCTACAACAGTTTACCCACAGCATTCATCATTGTTTACCAAAACTCAGTGACTGGGTAGAACAAGAGTTCAGCCTGACCACTGCTGCTTGGGAGCCCAAAGGAGGTGCTGAGTGGATGCAGATGCCATTCAAGGTCACCTTCTTCCTCTGAGTGAATGTTAGGGATGCTCACTCAGCATTGAGTGATGGACTCCTTCAGCTGGGGAGCTGCTGGAAGTCCCCCTCTGCACTGCAGGGAGGATCACAGGCTGCTGCTGAGCAGAGCCATCCCCAGCACATGGAGCAAAAGTTTGGTGGGGATGAAATCAATGGGAATTTTTATGATGGATTTCAGTGTCAACTTTCCTTTTTTTAAGAAAAATATTTTTTTTAAAAAATGAGTGCACTGTTGTCTTTTGTCTCAATCTTTTGCAACCTTCAAACGCTGCCTCAAACCTGTTTCAGCTGCTTTCTGTTTTGAAATGGTGAGAAGACAACCATAAAGCTCCCTACAGTCTGTCTGTCTGTCTCGCTGGGGTGACTCACTCCAAAATGCCACAGGTCCATGGCAGTGGCTCTGTGCTCCCTGGGTGGGATTCAGAGTGAGGACCAGCCAGGGGTGGATGGAAGTGTGGGGTGCTCCTGAAGCCTCACCTCCATCTGCCTGGAGCCTGGTGGAAGTGATGAGTACAAATGTGCACCCAAGTGAGTGGATTTGAAAGGCAATAAAGATGTTTAATGCAGGGACTTGTGTGATTCTTTGTTTGTAGATGCCTGGGTTTGCTATACCTATCCCTCAGGAAGGTGATAGAGCCAGCTATCTAATTTTTCATGCATTTTACCATTAAAAAGGAGTGCTTTCAAGAGGGCTGGAAGAAAAGAGGCCGTGCTTATTCCATTGACCCCGTGCTATCTCTTTATGAACATGGCTGAAGGATTTCTATGGCTGAGATGGGTAACAAAAGGCTCTGCAGAGCCACAGCTGGGATTTTTCATGCTCCAAGGAGAGACGAGCATCTTGCATCCCACCGAGGGCTTTGGCTGGAGCTGCCCTAATTGTTGCCACCTCTTTCCCCTCTCTTTCACCCAGGGCAACCTGCACCGGTGCTCCCTGAGCTGGAAGAGAAGGGGGAGAGAATGAGGATGCTGGGCACCGAGCGACGGGGAGCAGGAAGAAGAGGAGAGGAGGAAGGACAGGAGGGGCGAGGAGGGACAGGCAGCCCGAGCGCACGGCGAGGCAGAGGAGAAAGGTGGAAGGAGGGGGTCCGCGGCGAGGCGAGGGGACGGGAGCTGCCCCTTTCCCTTGAAAGCGGCTTTTCAGATGGAAATGGCGGGGTCAGCAGCAGCCCTTGGACAATGGCCCCCTTCGCTCCGCTCCCCGCGGGCACAAAGAAGCGGGAGGACGCTGCCGGGGAGCCCCGCTCCGCTCCCCCCGGCCCGGGGCAGAGCGAGGGGCGGCCCTGCCGGGGCTTCCGCGGCTACTCGGGCGCAGCCGGGCTGCTCGCCCAGGGCCCGCGGGGCACGAAAACTGGCTGCAAGAATGCTAACAAGGTGGGGGGAGGGAAGAAAAAAAGACGGAGAGAGAGAAAAGCTGAAAGATTTCAACACAAATAATCTTCAAGGAGTGTTCTGTAAACAGAACGGAGGGCAGGGCGCCAGGAGCACCTGCCTCTCCGCATTGACATTAATTGTTTGGGGAAGAAGGGGGAAAACCCCCTCCTCTTGCCGTGCGTGTGCTCGCTCTGTGCCCGTGCCCGCGTGTCTGGGGAGGCGGTGGGCGCTGCCCGCTGGTGGGCGATGCCCGGCAGGGGTGGGCGCCGCAGTAAAACCGGCACTTGCCCCCAAAGCGGCCGGGTACCTGCCCCGCGTCTGCTCCGCCTTCCTCTACCGCTTCATTCCTGCGTGATGCCTGAGGATCCGAGCGCTTGCTAAAGCTCCTGGTGGTTTAAACCTCTTAATGTCTTATATCACCCTTGGTTCCTGCTATTGTTTTCTCTCCCTGTACCGTGTGTAATCCATTGCCGGGCGCTGCCAAGCTCCTGACCTCGCAGCTCCCCTGCATCGCCGAGTTCCTCCGGCGCAAGTTTTGTCCTGTTCTGGGGGTGGGTATCAAGGAGCTGGAAGGCTCCTGCACCCACACAAGCGGTGGAGAAGGATTAGACCGTGCACGAACAAGTCCCTAATCACACAGTTTGGCAATCTCCCGGTAAGCCACCTCACCCCTCCCAGCCACGAGTTAATCTCCAGGTCTCAAGTGTGTGGCACCTCAGGCAAGCAGCATCAGTGCTTGCTGGGGCTCAGGGGAGAATGATGCTGTGGCAGCTCTGGTGCCATTTCCCTCTACCCCTTTCCAGCCTGCAACCTGCACCAGCCTTGGCTGAAGAGCTCTCTGCCTCTCATGAGCACAGCTCCAAGGACCTCAAGCATTGACATACAAGTACACACATTCTAGGTTGAGATCCTAAGGGTACCCATTACACACAGCATCTCCAAACAACAATAACCTGAGAGCTGCTTCTTCCCTTGTAGCCATGAAGGCACACAGGGTTATTCGATGGTGGTGGGGACGTGAATGGGCTGGACACGGTGCAAATGCAGTTGGGACACAAGGCTGAATCCTTGTTTGGTGCTTGGAGTGTAACTGAGGCTGCCAGAGCTGCCCCCGGGGCACCTCCTGTCTCCCTGCTTAAACAAATAACGCTTGCCTGAGGCACACAGCAGGCCCAAGCAAAGCAATCCAGAGAAATCATCTGCCGGTGCTGATGGATTTGTTAGCTGGTGTAAAGGGTATACTGGTCTCATCTGAACACCACAAGGCTGATTACAACTTGCTAAAGCGCTTTCCTGGCTCTTGCAGTCAAAGATCTTCCTACAGATGCAGCTAATATCAGCAAAGGGCTGATGTCTGTTTGCTGCTCTGCCTTGGAGCTAGATGGCATGACCAAATTTTGCAGGCATTGCTCAATTACTAAGAAACAGCACGTCAAAACTTCTGCATTTGCTCCCTTTATGCATGCAGAAGAGTCTGGGTGGCCAGTGTCACAGGAGGTGACTGTTCAGTTCAGAAAAATGAGCTGGGAAACGATCAGCCAAGGCTCTGTGATGGGGAGTGGTTCTTACAGTGCTTCCTCGAGGGAGAGAAATCTGCAGCAAAGTTGTGTTCATTGTAGCATCACCCACTGCAAATGAGAGTTATGTGGCTGCAGCAGAGCACTGGGAACAACGTGGTGTTTTGTTGGTGCTGAATTACTCCAAGGTTTGGCACTGATCAGGTCTCCAAAGCTGGAGATCTGCTGGAGGAAAGCACTGGTGAAGTCAAATATCTCCTGTTCCTTGCTTATAACTAGACTTTGTTATTTGATACCCCAGCTTTCATTTTTCTGTCTCCAGCTTTCTTCTCTTGACAGTCAACCACCCTTACTTGGGACACTCTTAAACCTCACTTGTTTTGGCTTCAGACTGACTTAACCTTTTTCTCTCCTGCCTAATGTCCTCCTCAGTACATCTCTGCCCCATCACTCCTCTTTTGGGGATGGCCATCCTACCTTAGATCCTGGCCCTGGATGCTTCCCAGTGAATTGCACATCCTCAAGCACTCAGACCATGCTTGGTGTCCTGAGCTGACATCATGCAGAGTTTCAAGCCCCCACAAAGGATGGGGAAACATGCAGATTTGGGGGGAGGAAAAAGAAGGAGGCTGCCTGTGGCCAATGCCTCTTTCCCCCCATCCTGCCCTCTCCCAGTTTAACCATTAACAGGCTGGCTGGCCCTGCCGAGACAATGGTCTGTTTGTTTAGCATGGGGGGAGCTCCTATCGGGGGCCTGGCAGATTTATCAAAGCAGAGTGATTAGCTCTATTAGAGAAGGGATTTGTGTAAACAAAAAGACAGGTGCAAAGAGACGATTCCAGCTGGCAAGGGCTTCACAGAGCATGAAGCATTTCAGTGGCAATAAAACTTCTTCCAGGAAACAAGAGTCAGACTGGAGAGAGCATGTGTGGTTCTAACCTATGTGACTGGCCCTGCTGGCCACTGACCCTCCCAGCCATTCATCGTGTGGGCTTTGCTGTGTCCAGGTCTCTCACCACCCCCCTGAGTTTCCTCCTGGGGATGGGTTGTAGTGGTAGTGGAAGCTGTCCCTTGGGATGTGCCGCTTGTCACCCCTGAGCCGCGTAATGGTCTCCACCTCACAGTGGGAAGGCTGAACCCTGACCTGCCATCCCACTGGTCTTCCCTCCTTCAGCCTTGTCCTGATGGAGAGATGCTGGACCACCACGGTTCCACCACTTGTCAGCAAGGATGTTTGTCATTTGCTTACAAATGTGGCGTGGTGCAAGCCTGGTGCCAACCTCTGCAAGAAGGCACAAAGACTAAATCCCCAAAATGCCCAGAGTTTGACCTATTTTGGGAGCTTTCTTTGAAAACAGAAGGCGAAAGCCCTATTGACAGCACACCTACCATAATCTACTCATTCAAAACACCTCTGTTCAGTGCATTTGCAGATTCATCCCAATAGCTGCTCTGTGAAATTATTATTCAGTTTAAGCTAGACCAAGACCAGAATAAGCATGATTTTCACCCCACTGCCAAAGTGGATAAAGCTTCATCACTAGAAACACTTGAAAGCAGAGCACACAGCTCTCCCAGCCCACCTCTTCACAGCATTGCTGAGCAGTTGAAGTTTTGATTGTGAAAGTCTGTGTGAGTGAAGCCAATCAAGGAAACAGGAGGAACCTCACCATGGGCTGTGGTTTTGTTTCTCTGATTTGAGATCTTGGCAAATGTGACCCAGGAAAAGAGAAATTTGTCACCCCCAGCTGCTGTTCATTGTCACAGCAGAGGACTGGTAACAATAATCCGTCATTTTTTTTCTTTTTCAATGATCTTTCCTGCAATAGCAGGTATGTTTCCTGCTTCTTGTGCTACTTGTGTCCTTAAATGATCTCTTCGATGGAGCTACAGTGATGCTGTAATATTTTGCTGAGTGTAACATGCATGAAACTGTTTCTTCAGACATGTTGTGTTGGCCAAGAATGTACTAACAATGCTGGCTGAGGGCTGGGGTTTGTAGATGATTCAGCCCCATGAGGCACCTAAGCACCTACTGATCTTTTTAGAAGCACTTGAGATTATAGTCTGCAATTTTAGATACTGACTTGTTTGTGTCTTTAGGCACCCATCAATGCTTTACTTATTTCTCTCTCTTCTTATCATTTTCTTGTTATTACAATTTTGTATTATGGCTGTTATATTTTGGTTCAATTATTAAACTGTTTTTATTCTAACCCACGAGTTTTCTCACTCTACACTTCCAGTTCTCTTCCTCCCATCCCACTGGCTAGGGGAGTAAGTGAGCAGCTCTGTAGTGCTCATATCCCAGCTGGGCTTAAACCACAACAGGTGCCCAGGGGAAAATCCAGTCCTCTGGGTGGCTCCTGAGACCTCTTTTGTGCACAGGTCACTGCTGCACCCAGAGGCTGCAGCCCGGGTGCTACTGCACAGCACAGATTTCTGCACAGCCTGTGGAACTTCAATCCACCTTGCCCTGCCTTGGCTTTTTTTTATGTACCAGCAGAGAAGATAAGGTTGGTTGGTCTCTGTTTGTAAAGTATGAAAGATTTCGTGAGCTATTGCCCTGCTTGCAGCTGGCCCCGTGTGTAACTGCATTCTTTGAGTGGTCGGATGTACTGTTTATCACTGAAGGCAGCTATAAAACAAAGCCCTGGGGCTGTGTCTTCAGAAACAGGTGCCTCAAATGCAGGCCCAAAACATGCACATCCCTAAGGACAGCTGTGCTGCAAGCACTGGGCCCTGTGCACACACTTGAACAGTACATGCTTCAGTTGCCCAAAGTCCCTTAAAGTTATTCCTCAAAATCCACCTTTGTATAGTTTTGGTGATGTTACTCTACTGAGAAATGCCATAGTTCACTCACATCTGTGCCTCTGCTGCACTTGCTGTGTGCCTGACTCGTGTGTCTGGCCCCTGGACGAGGATGTTTGTCATTTGTCCTGCTGTGTTCCCTCCCACCCTGCAACTGTGACCTGCCAGCAGTCTGCTCCACACTGTTTCTCTGTTTACAGGACAAGTGGGGCTAGCAGGGACACAGATGCTACAAACAGCTCTCTAAGCCTGAACAGGTCCCAGCATGTGAATTCCCTCTTATCAGGTTTGAGGTGGTGCCTTTTGCACCTTCCTTCATGCTAACACTGTTTCACCACCAGGAGTGTGCATATCCTCTCTCCTCCTCCCTTGTTGCCTTGCTGGTTTATGGCCATTTGTTGTTGTTCATCTCAGCTGAAAACAAAAGAGCGAGAAAAGCTGTGTGTGTGTGTGTGAAATCAGAGGTTCAGTGAGAGCAGAGCTGGTGTCAAACCACAGCAGGACCTGAGCCCTAAGCACTACACCTGATTTCTCATATTTGTGCTTTCCTCACAGCAAACAAGCCTCTGTGCTGCTTGGTGGAAGTGTTCCTGCTTTACCAGTATCATCCAATTTGCATGGAGGGTCAGTTCCACTTTCTCTTGGCATTTTGTAGCTATTGAAAGGAGAAAGCTCAGGGGCTCTGTTCTTGCCTCAGACTTCAAGGAACAGAGCATATTTCACCCCATTAATGTGAAAACATCAATTCCCTTGTGCATTCAAATGGCAAAATAGATCCATCAGTGTGACAGAACTGTCTGAGGGATCTTCATTTATGCCTTTTCCCCAAGGGTCAAACAGTGGACATAGGCAAGAGTGGAAAGAAAACTGGGCTCATGAAAATTCATGCAATTATTTCTTGGCAAGTTATCACTACCATTTTGCTTTTGGGTCAGGAGAGTGTAGAAATCCTGGTAGCTGGGCAGAGATCCTGTGAACCTGGCCTGCCTGCTGCCATGCACACCCCACCAAAGAGCCTGAACACAGCACACTGCAGCAAAGAAAGGGTAAACCTGTGATTTCCCCTGCTTTGTGCTCCTCCTGGGCTGTGCTTTGCCAGGGGTGTCTTTTGCTGCACCATCACTCAAAATGTAGTTTGCACATAGGCAGGAAGTGAACACGAGGAGAGGCAAATGAGATGTTCTGCCCCTGGCTTCTCAACAGAAAGGCTCCAGTCCACTCTGCCACATAAGCAAATCCATGCAAATGCTGGGTGTCAGCAATGTCTAGGGATGGCTGTTCCAGAGAAGGATGAGGTGGTGTTCACTGAAACCTCTGACAGCACCTGTGTGTTGTAACCCATGGGTGACCTGCTGACAGCCCCAAAAATTGCCATGTATGTGCAAAAGGTGTTTTTTGGATTGCCTGGATGTCACAGATCTCAGTGCTTTGATGAGAGGACAGCAGGAGTCCTGCACGTGAGTCACGGCCGACGTTGCTCTGGGTGGACCTGGGCCAGCTGAGAAGGGGCCAGTGGCCCTGTGCAGCCTGAGCCTGATACCCAGCAATGCCATGTACTGCTTGGTCACCTACTGTCCATCTAGAGAGACAGGACTAGAGACCCATCACTCTCACTGCAGCCAGAGGGCTTCCAGCTCAGGACACCCTTTGTCTCAGATGGCGCTGCTGCCGGGTGTTGTGCATTTCACCCTCCCAGTGCCAGGCAGCAGCAAAGCTTGTTTCTAGGAATGGAGGAGTGTAAACCCACAGAGGCCTTATTTCTGGGTGCCCTGTGTGTATTTTAGCCCTCTGTAGGCAAGGGCAAACAACGGAGCTGGAACTGAGCCTGATGCAGCTCCTCTCCTTGAAAGCTATCCCAGTGCTTCCCAGCAGCACGGAAATGCAGCAAGACTCCCAGAGCCCTGCACACCTCTTGTCTGGAATACATACTTGTGTGGAGAGGTACAAGTGCTTCCTCTTTGGTAAGTGCTCTTAAGAGCTGTTTACAGCTTGCAGACACCAGCAGAAATCCCTGGGAGGATGGAAAGGGAGCTGCCACCCAAACCCCTTTACTCGGGATTAATTCGTGCTTCGCAGCATGTTTCCCTGTCGGAGCAGCAGTGGCCCCAGGGATTAATCCTGTGCTAACCAACCCACTGGCTGGCCCCAGCCCCACTCCTCCTGCAGGCAGCACTGCTTCTCAACAAAGGTCTTGCCCCGGGTTGCTCCATGGCCCCCAGCCCTGGGTTTCCATCAGAAAGGATCATCTGTGATGTGTGGGCTGCGTGCAGGCAACACAGAAAATTAATACCCTTTTCTTCACTGGCTCGGAGGAGGGAGAGCTTCCTGCCATCCAAATCGTGCCATCAGGATTTGCTACAAGAAAACAAAACTAGTAATACCAACAGCAACAAAAGCCAGTGCACACGTAAAGGACACCCGACAAGGAGGCTCATGTGTTATGACAGCTCTCAAGGACAGCCCTAGACCACAACCCTCTCTGGGCACATCTGTGGTCCTCCTTCTGGGAGGGCAGCCTGGGTACCAAAGGGCACCAGCACTGCAGCTTGCTGATAGAGAGGTGCTGGGCTGCTCTGAAACCCTCCTGCCAGGCAGCCAGCACCTTTAGTGGACGTGCAAAGACCTGCTCAAGCCATGACAGCTAGGTAAAAAGACCTTTGAAGAAAGACTTGAGTATGTGGAAGGACACAGAAGTTATGAAGGCAAGAAAGGGTTCCTTCACTATCTTTTATGTGGTGGCTTATGAGTCTGGGTGGCTGGAGATGATTTGTAGTGGGGGAGCATCAATGATTGCAGTGGCTGTTGCTGGCCTTGATAAAACCCTAACTTTAGATCATGAGCCTCTGTCCTTGTCTAGGCTTTCACAGAATCTCAGAATGGGTCAGGCTGGAAGGGATCACAGTGGGACATCTCTCCTCTCCTCTCCTCTCCTCTCCTCTCCTCTCCTCTCCTCTCCTCTCCACTGCTTTCCTCCTCCATATCAGCAGCAAACCTACAGAGAAGGGTGCAACAGAGGAGCACTGCAGCCTGGTGAGTTCAGCTGCAATGGAGTGGCAATATTCCTTATGCCTGCTGGTGCAGCAGAGCACAGCTCTTTAGAGAGGGCAGGTTCCCGAGTTCCTCTTCTGTGCCAGGAAATCCCAGTTATTCCCATTGCTTGGTGCAGACAGCAGACTGGAGAGCCAAAACCAATAAGCAGAGGCAGCAGCCCCAGGGCTGAAGGCCACCAGGGAAGAGGATGGCAGGGTTCTACTGCACAATGGTGGTGGGGACAGTGGCCACACAGCTCTGCCCTCATGGGTGTAAAGGTGTCTGGGTGAAGCAGTGGCCCTTGCTGAGGACAGTGACTCCTTGCTGCAGCAGGAGTTTTTGGCCAGCTTCCTCATCCTCAGCAACCCTGAAACCCCTGTGAGCCCTTCCACCTCTGTCCTGCCATAAGTGGCTGAGAACCCTTCTCATATACATCTACCATTGACTTACCAGCCTTTATTTTATTTTATTTTATTTTATTTTATTTTATTTTATTTTATTTTATTTTATTTTATTTTATGCCAGGTTTGGCAGCACTTACAATGAACCCCAGCCCATCCTAGGGCAGGGGGCACCTGTCTGGTGAGGGCTTTGCTGGGGACCAGCTCCGTGCTGCCGGCAGAGCATTCCTCATGCGCCCTTTCCACAGAGGTGTGCATGCCTTTTGTTGCCTGCCAGGGAAGCGGAGGAACAGGATTGCTCAATTAACATATATGTACCTTGGCAGGGCACCAGCTCGAATCGCTGGCTCCACCCTGCCTTCCCTTCCCTGTAGCCATATCGTTTCCCCCCTCCTCCTCTGACATACCATTCCTCCTCGCTATCTAGGCTAATCTTCATCAGTCATTGCCCCGATGCGCTCCTGCTCTGACACGCTCCGAGTTTCAGTACAATTCCTGCGGCAGGTCGTGTCACGTCCTCTCACGCCGGCTGCTTTACAGGGATCCCCGCCGAGGCACCGCACAGCCTTGAGCAAGACTTCTCCTGCTTGCAGTAATTTAGGGTGTCTTTCTTTATTGCCGGCTGTTCAGCTCCCCGGGAGGAGGAGCCGAGGCTTTGAGTTTGCTTTGGAGAGTTGGCTAAAACGCGGCACGGGGCAGAAACCAGCCAGCGTGTTCCAGCTTGAGCTCCTGCCTGTGTGATTTAGGCACTGAGGGATGCAGATTTGTTATTTCTGGAATGTCAGTGAGTTTCACTTGGGGTGGTTTTTTGTTTGTGTTCTAGAAAGGCCAGACTGATACCCTGTTTATGGCCAGCACGCTGTGCTCTTTCAAGCCCAAAGGGTCTGCTTCTGCAGGGCTCTTTGCCACATCTGTGCTGCTGCAGGAGATGCACCACCTCCCTCACCAGGCCGGCTGTGAGAACGCAGAAATCAAGGTTCTAACAAGGGAAGGAGTCGGTCTGTGCCATTCATCCTGCCCTGAACTTCCTATGCCCTGTGCTTCCCTGCCCACCTCAACCCTGCCCTTCATCTCTCCAGGCCACACCAACTCCTTTTACTTGTGCTCTCTGTTTCCACACATCCCTCCCTGTTTACTTCGTACCTCAGCAGGGTTGTGCTTTATCATGTTAGATGACACCTTTTTACCCTGCAACTCAGCTGTCCAGTCCTCAGCATGGCACATAACGGGGTGCTGCTCTTGTTTTGGTAAGAGGTCTGTGAAATGTCCCTCCTGCCCACTCAGGCCATGCCTCACTGCTGGAGGTGGGTTTTGCAAAGCACCAAGCAGTGCATTTCAGTGAGGGATCAGTGATGGGGAAAACCTTGGTCGTTTAGATTGTGTGGGTGAAGGAGAAGTACCCAAACCACTAAAAGGATAATCCTGGAGGATACAGAGGTGAAGCATCTCCTAGAATGGGCCGCAGAGCAAATCAGGAGGCTCAGTGAAAGCAAGGCCGTGCTCCTGTGTCCGTGATTGCCCAGGCTGCCCGGTTAACATGCAAAAGAGACCGTGCAGCTCTCCTGTTTACATCTGGTATCACTTCCCTGGGCAAGTCACAGGGCTGGGCAGTGGGCTGTGATCTGTGGTCTCCGTGCTTTGTTATATAGTGGTTGCATGAGCTGATATTGCAGGGCACTTTGAATACTAATGAGGTGTTTGCATGTTATCTTTTGCCCTAAGTTATTGCCATAGAGCTGACAGATGAGATGTGGTGAGAGGAGTGCCAGAGAGAGGACACCCTGCATGGAGAGGGGTGAGGCCATGGAGATTGGGATATATCCTTACTTCTTGGTAAGCTCCCAAAGGAAGTTTAGAGTCAAGCTGAGAAATGTAATCAAAACAAGTTATAAATATACCAAACCATGGCAGTCCCACTTTGAGTTTCCAGATATTTCTTTCTTGGTGGTGTTACTGCTGCTGGGTAGCAAATAAACTCATGGAAACATGAAAAATCCTCTTCCATGAAGGACTCTGAGTTGCCCAAATCTGTGCCCTTTCTAACATGGTGCTGTTCTCCCTGTCATCCTTTTAGCTTGGCTGAAACATTCCACATTTATACTCTTTAGGGCTGTATCTCACCAATGACATGTAAAACTTCAAACTGAAGAAGGTGGAGCAGCCCCTGGTGTCCCTGTCTGTCTCACCTGTTCTATCAGGGGAGGAAAGGAGCAGTGCAAGGAGGGAGAGGACACCCCATCATTTTGTGCCTCCCCCTCTTATCTCCACCATGGCAAACCGCTGTTGTTTTTATTTTAATTAACAATAAATAAGGAAGAAGGAAGTTCCGAGTTCAGGCATATGGAAATGCTTGACCAAAAAGCAGAAAAGAGAAATCAGTTTGAGGAACTTATTTCCTTTCACTGTGACCATTTTATCCTCTCCTGAAAAGAAAAAGGCAAGAGTGAAACATGTCTGGTGTAACCGCTAAACCACTAAAAAGGCCAACAAAAATGGGTTGCTTAACAACAACTGGTCTTCAAATAAAGGTGGAACAGAGCTGTGCTTGTTGCAGGCCTGTTCCCTATCTTTGCTTCCCATGATTAAGACGTTTATCACGTGCTACACCGGGGCAAGTTGTTGCACTGCATAGGCAACATGACACTGAATCTGGAGGTTCTCTGCAGTGGTGTCTTCAGACACGCTGTGCCAAAGCCAGTCTGGTGTAGCTGCTCAGCTTAGGCTCACCACACAGCCCTGGGCACCTTCAGGGACCCACATCCACCCTGGGCTGCAAGCCCCATGGTGAATCCTGCTACCCTTTGTGCCTGCTTGAGTTTTGGCCATGCCTGGGCAGTCCGGCTCTGCCCCCAGCCCCTCTGCTCCCCCTCCTGTGCGACCAGCCACTGCCTGGCCCCGAGACAATGGAGAGAAGGAGGAGGAGGGCATTAGGCAAATATCCTCGGCTTCTTAAGATTCCTGCTTAATGAGCACATTTGCTCTGTGCATTGCACCCCTATCAGTAATCTTATCAGGCTGAGCCTGCCTCTGCCACCTGCAAGCAGAGATATCAGGAGAACAGGGGGGGGGCACAAACCAGTTTATTTTAAGTTCCTAGCCTCTAAAGTCAAGAAGGAGTTTCAAAGTGAACTTATCACTTTATTTTTGTCATAAAAACAAAACAAAAAAAAAAAAGAAAAAAAAGAAAAAAGAAAAGGAAAGGGATAAAACACGAGCGGCTTGCTTTATGATTCACTGATTGCAGATGTTTCCTGTCAGGTGGCCGCAGTGCTTGGCTTTCTGTTTGTCACTTCCAAAAGGCAAAGGCACTTGGCACCACTTGGAGCACGTGTTGAGCCACCAAGCCATACAAGCTGCCTCCCCAGGAGGTGCCAGGTCCGAGGGCTTCATGTCTCTACGTGCCTGCATCTGTGCCAAAGGACTTTCATATCTGTTCTTGGGCTGAAAACACATTTCCAAAAGGAGTCAAAGGCACTCGCTGAAGAAAACAAGGTGTGGTCACAGGTAACTGCCCACTGCCACTTCAAGTGGGTTTTAAAGTATTTTCTGGCCAACTGCTCAGACATCTTACTCATACCAGGCTTGGGTCAGGTCTTGACCAGCAAACAGGCAGAGAATTACACCTGAGCTCACCTGTGGCCTCACCAAATCCTGCAGCCCAGGTGCCTGGACACCATCTGGGGGTTCAGTGCTGGCCCACCCCTGACTGTGTTAATCTTGGAGCCTGGAACAGGCTTGATCACGTTCAGGCACAGACCAATACACAGCTGCTATCTTCATCATTAAAGAATGGAACAAAACATAAATCCCCTATTTCTACAAATGTATTACAAATACATAGGGCCTCAAGTGTTTGAAAGTAGTCTTGACCGTGTCAAGATGAAAATTCTTTTCTTTTAAGAAAGTTTTGAAGCCCCATCCTTTTTTCAAGTGACAAGTTGCATCAAACACCTCAGAGATCCTGAGTAACAGAAATCCCAGAAAAGACATGCTGGACACAGCACTGCTGCCATGAAAAATGCCATTTATCTCTCTTTCAGCTGTTTATCTTACGCCAAGAGCATCATAGCCCACCTCCCTCATCAGCCGTGCCACGACTGCACTGAGGTGTAAACACAGGGTTTATGGAAACAGGGAGTGTTTCCAGGGTGTGTTTGGTTGAACAGCAATGCTCACCTGCACCTGCTGTGTTGCCATCGATGGCTCTCTGCTGGAAGGGCTTCGTTGGGCTCTGTCCGAGGGTGGGCGGTGGCAGGGCCATGCAAAGACTGATGATGAAGCAAGGAGGGCATTTCCTACATCCAGCCCTGGCTGCTGGCCCGTGCCTGTGCCCAGTCAGGTGTGCTGGTGCCCAGTCAGGTGTGCCTGTGCCCAGTCAGGTGTGTCTGTGCCCAGTCAGGTGTGCTGGTGCTGAGCAGCTCGGCTGCAGCTACGCCAGAGCTCTCACAACCCCACCACTTTGTGTGCACAGGTTGCTGCCATGGGTCAGGATGAGAGATGCCAGCCTTATTCTGGAGATAGGGAAGGAGCCTTTTCACCTCAGGCATTGATGGGAGCAGCCTTCACACATGGGCTGAGGTCTGGGGGCAAAGCCATCACATGAACAGGCTGCTGAACACAGCACTGAGCCCCCTCAGAGCTGAGGCCTGCATCCAAATGTCACTGTGCCGTTTTTGGTACTATTTTTGAGGGGAAAAAACCCACCCTGAGACAGAAAAATGTAGAGGCTCTAAGAGTTATCTTCCCCCACTTTCTCCCCTGCTGAGCCATGAGGATGCAGGGTAGCTGGAGGCGCAGCTTGCTCAGGGTCTGTCAGCTCCCCAGCCCTACCCTGTGCTTTAAACAGGACAAACAGGTTATGACATTAAAGTTTCAAAACTTAGGGGGGTACCTCACACAGGAGAGGTTAATGCAGGGGCACTCTAGGCCCCTGGAAAAGGGGAGGGGATGGTTTCAGGCTTGAAATGCAGACACAACTTTTCCAAAATTGGAGCTGGCTCAGAAGAAAACCAAACTCACTCTCCCCTCCCACGTCTCTCCTCAGGCAGCTCTGTGAAGCCTGTACTTTGGCAGGCAGAGGCTCAAAAACACATTGCCCCAGGCAAGGCTGTATCTCACCCTGATCAGAGCAGCCCAGGGCCAGGATCCATGCACTGGCTGGAGAACTCCTGAGCATCCCGTTGCCAACCAGCTGAGGTGGAACATTGTGCTGCCCTCCCCGAGCACCAGTCTGAAACAGCCCAGCCATACCCAAAGATCAACAGCCTCAGACCCAGAGCCTGTGGAGATGCTGCTGGTGAGGGCTCTATCCCATCCCCACCACCATGGTGGAAGTGAGGCTGGAAGAAAAAAGACTTCTGTGGGTCTTGGGTTTATTACTCAAGCTGGCATGTTGGCATGGGACTGCTGTGGCCAACCCACAGGACTGTGAGATGGGGAATTTTAACAGGACCAAGGGGAAAACTTGCCCTGTGATGGAAGGGGAGGACAGCTTTCATCCCTGGGTATAAGATCTCTTCCCTGCCATGCCCTGAGCTCCTTGCATAACCAACACTTTATGGAGGGTGAAAGGAAGAGAAACTGCTTTTTGGCTGCTCCATGTTTTGGGGGATCCCCTGTGCCTAAGCCCTTGCCTCCTCACTGCAGGTGCTGAAGCACGAGGGCAGCCCCAAGAGCAGGCTGCAGTAGCCACCACCACAGTACAGGGCTGCCCTGGCAGGGTCAGCACGCAGAAGTTGGGTGTCCAAGCACCTCCGTGCAGGGTCCATCACTGTGCCTGCCCCAGCAACCCCAGAGCAACCTGCAAAGACCCAAGCACTTGCTAAAAGATGAGAAAAGCCTCGGAGGACTTGGAAAAGTTGCTTGTGAGCTATTAATTGAACTGTGGGTTGAGCAACATACCTTAAAGTTGCTGTAGTGGGAAGGACCTCTTTGGGGTCCAGAACCTCCTCTTAAGGGTCACCCCAGGAATAGTGGTGTCCAAGCAGTCAGCTGGTGTTAGCACAGGTTCTGAGGCTCGGGAACTGCCTGTGCTGCCTGTGAGGGAGAAGGAGAAAAAGCAGCTTTTTGGGACAGGAGTAATCACTAAGTATACACAAGAAATATTTGTTGTACTCCAGTAGCATCCATGCTGTCCTTTCTTGCCCTAAAACTGCTAAGAGCTCTCCCATGGGATTTAATATACAATTTTACAAAAGAACAAGATGTGTCCACCCACTTACGGTGCAAAGGCAAATGGCATCAGCAAAGTAATTGCTGTGCCTGGTCCCAGGGCTGTTTGGTGCTCAGGGCAAGGGCATCTGAGTGGGAAAACTCCCAGAGAGACTTGTAACAGGAGCTCCAGAGTTTGACCATTGACCTGGGCTCCCTCCCAGCTCCAGCACAACTCCATGAAGCCCCTTCTATGCTCTTTCCTAAGGAAGAGATAGTGTGGCAGAGAGGGAGGTGATGTACAAGGGTGTCCCTTGCCCTGGCTCTGCCATCCTTGTGTGAGGGATGCAGTGGCTGAGCATCCCAGCTCTTCTTTGACCACTGCAGTGGAAAGGGCAAACAGAGGGAAGGCTCCACGCTGCTTGAGCTCCCCCCACTGCCTGTGCTCCCCCATGGCTGACAGGTCCCCAGACCCTGGGAGAGTGACATCCTCACATTTCCCCTTCTCCTTGTGTCTCCAAGTGTCATTTCTCAGCACAGCCAAGCTCTCTGTCCCCTGCAGTGCTTTGGAGGGCACCCACTGCTGTCGCTGCATCCAGCAGGAGGGAGGAAAAGGGTGGGGGGAAGGACAGCAAAATGCTGATGAAAACAGTCGGGGACCCCCCCATCTGCCAGAGAGTCAAGGTTTCACTCCCAGCCATTGTGGGAACTTCCTCATGGATCTATATACAATTTAAAAAATAAAAATTTTCTTCTAGCTTCTGAAGCCCTCCAGTGACAAGCTGTCATTTTGCTCTTTTAATCGTATTTTGTGCCTGTGCTGCTCTCTAGGCGAGTCTTCGAGCTGCTTCCTAGCTCTCCCAACACACTTAACCATTTACAGCCTGAAAGACAAGCAGAGATGTTTTTCTCTTTCCTGGAGGACGAATCCATCCCCCCTTTCGCCCTCCTTTCAGCAGCTGCTGGAGCTGGTGCTACAGTTGCACTTTATTTGCAGTAAGATCCCTGCGAAGGAGCAGGGAGAGCACTTGGAGAAGAGAAGAATGGCAGTTCTCAAGGAAACCCCCTTGTCACTCCTGGTTCAGCTCAGATCTAGGTCCAAGGGAAGTAAAAACTACATATTCATAACTATTTGCTGTTCTCAGCAGCTGTCTGCAGGGGCTAAAGGGCTGAAAAATGGTGTAGAAGAGAGTGCTACTGTGGGTTCAGTGATGCAATTTTCTGTTTGGCAGGCAGCACTTACCAGGAGCCCTGAGAAGAGACACCCAGCTCCCCCTGTACCCCTGTGCTCCTTCAGCTGGGTTTTCTCTGGTGCAAGCTGTACATTACCAGCAGAAGTTCTTGAAGCCCAAATGTCTGCCAGATCACCTGGAAGCCTGAGCCCTTCCCAACAAGCCTGGAGGCAAGGAAGCAGAATGCTACTTTAACGTTGAAGGCACTTCTACACACAGCATCTGCTTAAGCAATCTACAGAAGTGGCACTCAGCTTCCCTGGCAACTTTGCAAGTGCCAGAGAAAATCCACCAAAGAGGTATTTTTAAATGGTGGAAGAATTGCCTCTTTACAGATGGAAAGCAGGTAAGGAGGTGGCCCTGCTCCCCTCATTTTTAGTGCATTTTTAAGTGGCTGGAGTGGCATCAGAGGACCCCCGAACCCACTGGTTTCTGTATCCACAGGGAATCCACACCAGTGATGGCCATGGTCACCATTTATATGATGCAGAGAGAGGGCTCTCAGTGACTTTAAGGCAGCTGCTGCAGTGCCTGGGAGGGTTTTGGTGGGCTTTGTACCCCCCTCACCTTCCCCCACTCTCACTCTGCCCTTCCTTCAGCCGTGGGTCTCCTCTGCCAAGGGGTACTGCTGAAATAAGAGCTCTTGCTGCACCTGGCTGTCAAAGTCCCCTTCACTGGCTGTGGCAGCAGTGACATTTAATGCTCCCCAGCCTTACAAAGACAACACCTTTGGGGTTCAGTCCACCACAAGGACTGAGCAGTGGGCTTATAGTACCAGAGGCAGGGACAGATGGTGAGGATGAGCATGCTGTTAGGCTATAAACAGCAGCAAGAGGTGATGAGAAAGGCTGTGTGCAGGTGCTGAGGGAGACCTGCTGCAAGAAATTGCCTGTAAAAACTCCTGTGAGATCCAGGATGAGTTTGCAAGGCTGATAGTTAGATTAATAGTGTTCTCCCTCACGGGACAGGAATTTGGCCCCTGGATCTCAGCCTCCAGCTCTGCAAGATGCACATGCATCTGGCTGTGTAAAATGTAGCTGGATCTCATCCATGCTTGGGTCAGCAGCAGGGCAGGGACAAATGCCTGGACCCCCAAACTGTCACACAGTCCCCTGCCATGGAGCACCCCTGCAGCCTCTGCTGCCTTCCCACTTCTCTTAGCTGTACCCCACATCTTCTCTGTGAACCTGAAAACTTTGCCTGCCCCTCCAAATCTGAAGTGAACTGGTTCTGCTTATTGTTCATTTCCATGATTAATGCTATTCCTATTACTCAGGGCTGCCTAGAATCTGCCTTTGAGAGATGCATTGAAGGAGATGCTGGCTAAACATGTGGGACTGGACAGGCCCTACCCTGCAGGCTTGCTAGCCAGTGGTGTGCATCTTCCTTGACGTGGAGATGTGCCGGCTGCAGGTCTGATTGATTACAGGCGCCACTTTGGTAAGATGGCTGTTAACACAGCTTAATGAACGTGTTCCTCCTTTCACTTTCTGATTCCTGCTTCCCTGAATAAGTCACAGGTAAGATGACCTTGTAAATGCTTGCCTGACAGTTTCCAAACCTGTTTACTCTGATCTCTTCCTGGTCATCTCAGGAAAGCACTGCTGGGATGGAGATACTCTGTGTGCAAACCCATACAAACCAGCAGAGCAAGGGCAATGGCTGCCTTTAGGCCTCAGCCTCTTCTTTTTCAGTGCCAGAGCCCTTTGCTCCCCCACAGAACAGGAAAAAGAAAGGAATTGTGCAGAGGCAGGAGCAGTGGGGTGTGATGGTGTGGCAGAGACCCTCAGCCACTCCTCCCGAGGAGATGCACATTCATCAGCTGGAGCTGATGCCAAGGGGGAAACATTTGTCCCCTCTCCCAGGTGTGTGACAAGGGACCCACGGGCTTTTCTGCTTGGCAGACAAGACTGTGACACCTTCTTATTTGTGGCAAACTTGATTTTCCTTTCTTGATTCCCCTCCTTCCCCGCCACCTCACCTACCTGCAAGTCACTGCTCAGGAGAGGGGCTGCATTCCTCCCATAGCTCAGCAGCAGAAATGCAAAGAGACAGAGAAGCAGCCTGTGCCTGCCACAGCCTGGTGAGTTTCCTACAATACTTCAAGCACTTAGACTGAAACTGGATAACACTGCAGCCAGCAAGGAACAGGAGTGCATGGCACAGTAACAAGGGCTGAGAACTGCATCAGGGAGTGAGAAAGGTTCTAATCCTGCAATGATAACAAGGGTGTGGGACAGACTGGCTAGATCTGACTGCTGGAGTTGAAATCCAAACCTTTAAGACAGCCTTGAAAACTTTTAAGTACCTTTAAAAACCCCCAAATTTTTGAAGCCAGCACTGTGGCAGTAAAGGTGCCCTGTTGGGCAGGTGCATCTGCTCAGCACATTCAGAAAGCTCCACACAGTTCCTGTGTGCTGGCAGAGGGAGCTCCTGCAGCCACAAAGTCCCAAAGAGAGTAGAAAACATGAATATCCATGTCCCAGGCAGAGGCTTCCTTTTTTTGAGATTTAGAGGGTGGAAGAGTGGGTTGCAAAGGCCTGGAAGCATCAAAAGAGGAGAGAGGTAGCATGGGCATGGCTCATGGCTGTCACTAACAAGTCCTTTGGGGATGTGCCTGGTCAGGAATGCTCTCCTGTGCCCAGTCAAGGATAAGGTCCTCCTCAGGACAGTGCTCAGCCAGTATCAAAACAGAAGCAGCAGCCTTATTCAGAGGAATTTGCTGTGACAGCAACAAGAAGGGGCTAAGGGGTGTCTGAGACAGAGATGTGGGTGCCCACATCCTAAAAGCCTGCACTGTCCTGGCTCAGTCCCTCAAAGCCACCTGCCCCAAGGGAGAGGACAGAGCCAGGCTGCTACGATGAGATCTTCCATTTCAAGGCTAATGGAGGGGTCACTGAGCATCCAGGGGAGGGTCTGCTGCAAATCATTGCCCAAATGCCTTCTTGAACAACTTGTCATCTGTGTGCTCCCATGTCTCTGCTGGTCTCCAATGATCAGGAACAACCAGAGCCCAGCAATGGCATGGGGCACTGGGGCAGTGGGATGGTAGAAATTTTGGTTAAAATTAATTCAGATTAAAATTCCTCAGAGATTTTAAGGCAGATTGTCACAAAATGAAGATCACTTCAACCTCAGGAGTCTGCCATAGGATTCCCAAAACTTTGCATTAGATTTTAGAAGTCTGTCACTCCTCAAATATGAAGCTCATTCCTTGGGTTATTTCCCCTGCAAAAATATTACTGCAAGTGCAAACCGTGCCCTAGGGCAGGAACAACTCCCACTAGATCAAGTTGCTTAAAGCCTTCAACACTTCCAGGGATGGGGAGTCCACAACTTCTCTGGGCAGCCTGTGCCAGTGCCTCACCACCCTCACAGAAAACAATTTTTACCTAGTAACTAATCTAAACCTGCTCTCTTTCAGTCTAAAGCCATTTCCCTCCTTGTCCTCTCACTACATGCCCTTGTAAAGTCTCTCTCCAGCCTTTTTGTAGGCTACTTTTGGAGCCTGGAGGGCTGCTCTAGGCTCTCCCCGGAGTTTCCTCTTCTCCAGGCTGAACAACCCCAACTCTCTCAGCCTGTCTATACTGCACAGGCACTCCAGCCCTCTAATGATCTTCACGGCCCATACATTCAAAGGAAAAAAGCCAGGTCTTTTATCTTGCAGTAAACCTCAAAATGCTTCAGGTGTGGGCTGCTGTGGGCCTGGAGAGGGGCATTGCAGCTGTACCCTGGCCCTGAGCCGAGAAGAGCTGCAGCCCCCAGACAGGGAGACCCAGGTGTTGCAGGCTGTCACTGCCCACGGCGCTGCGCCTCTCTTGGCACAGCGGCTCCGTGCGCTGGTCCCTGCGGGCGGGGGCACCAGCGGCGCGGCTCGGCTGGCACGGCTCGGCTCGGCTGGCTCGGCTGGCTCGGCTCGGCTCGGTTGGCTCGCCTCGGCTCGG
>VZRX01019521.1:87413-109617 GCA_013398075.1 Notiomystis cincta
GCGGACCCGCAGCGCCGCCCGGTGCGCTGCCGCCGCACTGCGCTGCTGCCGCTCACGGCCCGGCCCGGCCCCGCGGAGCGCCGACACTTTCCGGGACCGCACCTCCCGAAACTTCGGCCCCTCCTTCGCCTTCCACAGGGCGAAACAGCAGCAGAGCAGCTGGGCCGTCCTTGCCACGGGCCTGCTCCCGCCGTGCCTGCTCCCACCGTCGCTGTCGTGCCCCTGCCTTTGTCTAGCACAATCCGGGCAAACCTGTGAGGTGCAGGCGGAGCCGCGGAGCAGATCACGGTCTACTCGCACAGCTTCCTTGCCCTCGCACCAGGCTGGGGATACTCGCCCAGGGAGGCAGTTCACAGGATCAAGACCGTTTCAGTGAGGGTCTCCTCACTGCTGGTATGGCACCTTCCAACCCTGGCTCCTGCTCCCACACCTTGCAGCCCTCGTGGTCCACCCTGCTGGGAATTCACTAGTTCATCACAGCCACACCATCCTGATAGCCTCAGATATGCATAGATCATCTCTGTCATGCACAGGTCATCTATTTAATCTGTGTTCCACCTTAAAACACTACACAGAAAACTACAGATTTCTCTGCATTCACTGCACCACCAGGTCGTTCCTATCTGTAAAGTTTATCAGCCTCCACCATTTTCTTTCAGACCCATGGTTAAGATATCACAGTGCTTTGGCCAGAGAGGATGCCATCCTTTCTTTTACCAAGTGTGCTTTCTTTAGGGCTAGTTTTCATGGTTTTTCACAGCACGACTAACTCCTCTTTGCATTCTAACTGCTCATCTCCCTAAACAGAAACGTGTTCAGTCTGTAATTTGGGGTGCTTTCAATTCAGACTACATTATTTGAAAAGGGTTTACCGTGGAACTGTCCCAGACCAGCTTGGTTGCACTGCTACCCCTGAGATGATGGTACCACCAAAACCTTCCTTTCCACTGGGGCAACAACCCTGTCCTTTTCCCCAGAAAGAGATCACGTCATTGTGGCTCCCAATTCCACCTGCCTCCGGTGTCACTGCAAAGCACAGCCAAAAATCGATACTTCTTCAACACCCTGTGCCTCGCTGAGGGCAGTGCTAATAGGAGAGGCAGACCACTTGAGAGGCTGATCAATAGCCCTGCCTGGCTTGCATGGTCGGTGTCTCGCAGGGCCAGGCACTGTCTAAACCCTCAATTACCCTTCCCTCGCCTCTCCCTGCCTCCTGACATCCACAGTGGTTAAGCCCTCTTGAGCATCCCCAAGTGGACTGCTGCCTAATAAAAGGCTGCAAAATGCCAGCACATCTCTGAGCCACTTCAGCAGGTCACTGTTTAATGCTGAAAAGAAATGCAGTGAAGCAAAACTGACCCATGCCTCCACTTATAAGGACAGTAGTAACAACAGAGGAAAAAAAGGAAGAAGCAGGTTTAAAAAGTACATTACAATGAACAGGGTTTTAAGACCTTTTAGAAACTATTTCAGATGAAGCCTGTGTCCCTATTTTTCACAGCAGACAGATAATTTTTCAAAAGCTACCCAAGAGTCCAGCTTTTCCAAAAATCAGGCCTGGAACAGTCACTTCAATACAGGGGTCTGAACTGAAACATTTTTGGGTGGCATGGGTTTTGAGTGTGGAGAAAGGGAGAGGGGAGGTGGCAAGCCCTGCCCTGCTTGGAATCTGCTTATCCTTGGAGCTGTTCCCTGTCTGCTGTCAGGATATAACCCCAGGCTGCAGGTGGGGCTCCTGGGAAGGGAGAAGCAGATTCCCGTTCCCAGAGATTACTGACAGTCACCCTGAGCTGAAGCAGGATCCCATGGAAAGGGTGAAAATGAGGGTGAAAGAGGGTGAGCAAACATGCTGTCCTGAGCAGGCAAGGGACAGGAGGTTTCTCTGGGCTAGGGCTGTACATCCAGCTGGACTCAGCATGCTTGGCTTCCTGGAAATTCAACAGGGGAATGAGATTTCAGGCTCCCTCATGCCCATCTCCACCCATTAAACAAATGAATGTTTACTGAAAGGCAGAAAGCTGTTCCAAGTCCCTCTTGTTTCAGGAAACCACTTTTTTACGGGCATCTCCTAGTTTGTAAGAAGGATCTATCAGTGGAAAGGAGGAGAGGAGCATGCCTGAGCACTGCCAAAGTTTTGCAATCTTCCTTTGATGTGTCCCCCCATCAAGGCAGAGCTTGCCTGCTTTGCCTGGCATGAGGGCCCTCGGGAGCAGCTCTGGCCATCTGCCTCCCAGTTCAACCCCTGGCTGACCACCAGCAACCTGGGGCAGAGGGAAGGCTTCAGAGAAGGGTGAGGAGAAACTTGCAACATCAGGAACATTTGTGACCAGTTCCTTTTGGGGATGGTGAGTCAGGGGAGCTGATGGTTTGGATTTCACTTCCTCCCAGATGCATCACTGATGACAGCTCTTTGGGACCTAGCAGGGTTTTGATAGCACTGACCAAAAGGCAGGGTGGAGATGGCCATGGGACTTTATTTGCATATAAAATAAATACAGCAGGTTTCTACACCAGTTTACCCCCTATTTTAAGGCAAGTTGGCCCTCAGAAGTAGATTTCAGGTTCAGGACCATCTTGCAGACTTCTCCAAGCCACCAGTTCTCAAGAAACACAAGAATGAAGTTTCTTCCAGCCATGCACACGGAGGTGTGGGCAGAAATTTGTGTCCTGCACACCTGCAGACTCTGGAAGAAGCTGGTCTGCTTTTCAGGCCCTGCTAGCAGGAGTAGAAGCCCAGGGACTGACCTACCCATGGTCAATCCTACCACCTACAGTGAGACAGGAGAATAACAGGGAGATCATGAGAGCTGGAGAGGCACCACTGGGAAGCTCAGCCTGTTTTACTTACCCTGTGTTGGAGGCCTGATGGAACCATCCTTATGTGAGACAGGGAAGGGAGCAGCACGTGGTGTCATGATTACAGAAGAGACTTAGAAAGGATGTGAATATAACTTTTCATGCTGCTAATGAGGAGAAATGCAGCACCTTCGTGTTCTAGGGACTCCAAAGCCCTTACAGAGGCGGACAAATAAAAGCCACCTTCTGGAGAATCATGTGAGCCAGCGTTTCTCCCTGTCCACCCGTGCTAACATGGGCTGCAGGATGTGGGGGAAGGCTCCCTGGCTGTGACTCAGTGTGGGGCCAGCCTGGAGCACTGAGTCACTCTGTGCCAGTGGAGGTGACAGGCCAGCAGGCACGTCACCAGCAGCAGCAGCCATCACCTGGCCCTGTGCTCGCCTGGCCCTGCCAAGGGCCCTTCTCCACAGCTCACAGCTGCCCAGGGACATCAGGGACGTGATGGGACTGAGCACAGAGCCCCGTGGATGATCTGGAAGTAACTGCAACGTGTCATGGCAATCACAAGAAGGTAGTTGGGTGTCATGTTGTTAACAAAGAAACAAAGTGGTCCTTATATAAAAATTTTCCCAGCAAACTGAAAAGCGTGTTGACCAGATGGAGGGAAGGAGAATCTCTGTTTTCGTTCTTTTATTTCGCTTGCCTTTGGATTTTCTAAATTTTTTGGTGGAGGGATTGTTTCAGGTGGGCTTTTGAAGAGGAATTTTTCAAGTGCTGCTATATTTCTTTTTTTTTTCCTGTTCTCTCCATTGACGATCCCAGAATGGCAGAGTGATTGAGGTTAGAAGGGATCTCAGGATGACCTGGTCCAGTTCCCTGCTTAGGCAGAGCAGCTGCATGGCACTGGGTTCAGCTGGGCCCACCAGCCTTTTGTGCAAAGCCCCTTTCCAGCCAGTTGGCTCCCAGTATGTGCTGGTGCGTGGGATTATTCCTGCAGGGGCAGGACTTTGCCCTGTCACTTGCTGGAGCTGACCACTTCTTCAGCCTGTGAAGGTCCTTTGGAAGGGCACCGTGGCCATCTGGCCATCCAGAGTGTCACATGTCACCAGGGGAATGGAGGATAACCTCATTTTGATTCTAGTTTTTAAGCCTTTCCCGGGAATGAGGAGCCCACCAGGTCCTTTTTGGGTCTGTAGAGGTGGCCAGAAAGAGGCCAGTGGGAATTACCCACAATGTGTTTTCCATCTTGGGGCATGGATTTCTCTGACAGAGAAGTTCTAAACACCCTCTCATCTGAATAGCCCCCAACAGCTGCTTCCACAGGAGGCCTTTCAAATAGCCATGGACCAGATGGAGATGAAAATTTGTGAAAACAAGAAACTGGGAAGGATACTCTAAGGATAACTGGTGCACTCAGGCCCCCATTATCTCTCTGTGCCTCAGCTTCACTGCTTTGGCCATGGTTTGGTGGCTGTCTGCTGCTCTCTAGGTGGGGGAATAGTGCCAGCAGAGGAGGTCTTGTGCACAGCCTATCCCACTGCTGGCTCCCCAAGCTGAGCACTCCTTCTCTGGAGTCCTATCCTCAAGAATAAACCAGGGAGCAGCATTTCATTTCAGCCATGATCTTCACTGCCTGGCAACTGCAAATTGCAGTGGAGACACCCTGAGAATGGAAACAGGTGCTTAAGCTGGGGGGGGGGACCACGAGAAGGAGACCAGGTGTTCTGCCCATCCAAGGTGTGGCATGGCCTGTATTGCTCCTGCCCTGGATGATGTCCCTGAGTCCATGGGAGACAGTCTGGCACTGGGAGGGGGGTGATGAGGGTGGCACAGTGACTCAGAATGGACAGTGGTCCCACAGCAGCTCTGCTCCTTTTGCTCATTTAAGATGCCCCAAGCTGTCATACTCCCCCAGGATGGATGCATTCCAAACAGTGCTGGTCTTGATCAAACAGGAGCTTAGCAGAGGCCTTCTCCAGGAACTGCCAGGGCTGAAAAGCAGCCCTCCATCATGAGACATGGGGAAAGCCAGGCAAAGTCCCTGCTCCTGGCCCACGCTGCTTATCGGCGGTGCGCTGGGAACAGCTCCATTTAGGGATGTTTGCTCTGCCTGACTGTGGCAGTGTGATAGGGGACCTGGTGAGACATCAGGGCCCCTGCCACTCCCCACTGCCACTGTCAGTGCTAGGGCAGTGTGTGCAAGGGCCCATCCTCACTCCCATCTTCATCCCCACTGGGTCTAGCCCATGGCCATGTGCCCAGCTCCTCCCTGCTTTCAAGCACATCTGCACTGCTTAAATTTGTCCCGTCCACCCCACCCTAACTTCCACAATAGAGTATGGGAAAGCCCCCTCCCCACCTTCTAACCTCCTTAAAAAGCAGAAAGGACTGCTGGTATTTTGCTCAGTCATTTGCAAAACCCCAGTAAAAGGGAAGGAAGCTGGTCCTGCATAAGGTACTAGGATTGCATCCCAGTCTAGACCCCCTCTGTTCTCCCCTTGGTTCCTTCTTCCCCTATCCTGACCAGTTTCTTGGCCAGTTTCAGGAATAAACCTCTGGCTAAAGGCATGGCACCAGAAGGGCTGCTCTGACTCAGTGCATGCCATAATAACAGGTTATCAGCCACATTGATCCTGCTCCCATTTCTGAGTGCTGGAGAGGAGGCTGCAGCATCCTGCAAGTCCAAGAGAACAATCCTCAAGGCAGCCTTCCAGAGCCTGTGTACCCCAGAGCATCCTTTAGGACATGGAGAGCTTTCTTGGGATGATGAGACTCTTGGAAGAGTTGGGGCTGGGCCTCTCTTTTGTGCTGTCAGCTTTCTGCATTTTGGACACCTTTTTGAAGCATGGAAATGGGAGGCTGGATGGGGGGCTGGATAGGGGCTGGATGGGGTATTGCTTACTTTCTGTGCTGTCCCTTGCCTGCCAGGTAATCCCTGAACTGATGGAGAGCTCTCATTGCTGTTCCCCTAGTGATGCTGCACTTGTGTCTCTTGGGAGTCAAAAAGCACCCTGAGATTTCTTTGAGGTTCTTTTGTGGAGACACTTCTCAGCACCCCTGTGAAATGCAATCTATTCTAGTGGGCAGAAAACTGCTGTGAGCTGGAATGCTTAGGGGCCTGGAGGGATGTTAGGTGCAGTTGTGCCAAATCCAATGGGACAACTCCTTTTACACCCAAAGCAGTAAATTTTCAGGTATGCTAAAGCTCATGCTGAAGAAGAATTTGGAAAAGATGACAATCTGGGGAATGATCCTTGTTTTTTATGACAGGAGCCTTTGATCCTCCCAGTTATGCCAAATGAGTGACTTGGGAAGCAGAGGTTTGGCTACAGTCCTGAAGAGCATGGGATCTGTAAGAGCCAAACCAACCACAGGAAAGTGTTAAACTAACCTTCTGCCATCCCATTATCAAAAAAGAAAAGAATAAAAAAGGAGATAATCCTTGTTTAAATATCACAAGCAGCAGCTGAGTCAGTGGGAGCTTTAGACTGGAAATGTCAGGGAGGAATTTAGATTTTCAGAGCAGTCGCTGCTCTGCAGTTATCATAAGGCACTTACAAGGACCCCTTGTCTCTTGTTGTCCTCAACACACATCTGCAGGGCAGGGGAGCAGAGAAAAAACACATGGCCCTACCAGGGACAGATAAGGAAAACCAAGCTCCATCCCACTAAAGGCACAAGGCAAATCCCTCCAGGCTATGGTCAGGCTTCTGCTGCTGTTCAGGTCAAACACGGGTAGGGAGGAAGGGAACAGGGAGGAGGGGAAGGCAAACCCACAGGAGAGGCAGGGAAGCAATATGAGAAAGAGGAAAGAATTACATCCTGCCTCCCCCTATAAAGGTATTTATTTGCTTTTGATGATGTTTCGGAAGTAGGAATGAGGAGGGAGACAGAACAATGAAGATCTGGGGAGTTTTTAGCCTCTGCTCTGTAGTGCTTTTCCTCCTGGACCATCCCACCTCGTTGCCATCCAGCACGTCCCTGATGGAAATTAAATAAGTGAAAGTACTATTAAACCTCCTGATGCAGGCACTGCCAGCACCAATAGGGACAGAGGAAAGGATGAGCACTCAAACCACGTAATTTCTACCACATTAAGTGATGCAGAGAGATGAATTTTCCTAGCTGGTACACAGGGAAAGGCCAAACACTTCCTCTGCAGGGATGATGTATTCTTACCTGTCTTTTCTTCTGAGGTTTCCAAGACCAGTCTTGGCCAGGTGCAAGTGGAAGGACTTCAGCCATGCAGTGCTGGTGGGTCTTGGGAGGGTTCTGCCTTGCCTTCCTGGGGCTTCCTGTCTGGGGCAGTGGGTACCCCTGTCCCAGCTTTGTGCTTTGTGGCTGTGGGTGGTCACAGCTGAATCTCCTCCTGCACAACACGTGGGCTGTCCATCCCCATTAGCCTTACCCTGTCCTCAGACATAGCCTTCAAGTGAGGTACCTGTCCTGGTTAGGACACCTCAGGCAAAGGGGAACATGGCATTCCCTATGCCCATTTGGCTTGCTTGCCATCACTATTAAAAATGTATGTCCTGCTGTTGCCTTGGACTTTTCTTCTTTGCCTAACTTTCTTTCAGCTGTTGATCTTTTTGTTCTCTTCTCCACTAAGACCTGTGTGAATCTAAAGATCCATAGGGACCTGTATGTGCAACCAAAAGTCCCACCACTGGGGAGGATAGGAAAAATAATCTCATAGATGCTTTTCCATGGCGTCATCCCAGCAGCTTAATGGCAGAAGTACTGAAGTCAGGCGTATTGTTCCAGCAGAGATCCCAGACTCTTTTGTTTCTTTACTTTCCATGACTGTGAATCAATAAAACATTGTTGATACACCTTGAAGATCCAGAAGAGAAGCACAGGGCTTTGATGAGTCATCCTCTTAAGCCTGCTGGGTGGAATGAACCTTGCCATGGATGATGCATTTACATTCATCCTCTGAAAAGGAGAGGAAAATATTTTCTCATGCTCTTTTTCATGTATTTCTTTACTTGATGACTACCTGTTAGGAATAACAGATGAGATCCCAAGCAGATGTGAATCAGTAGGAAAGCACTGCCTTCACTGTGAAATGATGGTGATAATTTCCAGTAGGGAACTGGTCGTGTCTTTGTAATAAATCTCATCCATTCAGTGCTGAATGCAAAACGTCTTTCTGTGTATAAACAGAGCGATGAATAAACGTTTGCATGAAGTCAATATGGTGACATTTTCATAGGTCTGGACCCTTTGTGTGACACGTAATGCTAAAATCACATCAGACCTTTTGTTTGACAGGTGGATGGTTTTTATCTTCCAGTGCCTGAGGAGAGAGGGAACCGACTGGATAAGAAGTGGACGATTTGCTGTTCGCATGGAAGTAGCACTGAGCTGCATTTTGCTGGTCCACCTCACTGACCTGGAGCTGTTGTTACAGAGGATGAGAGAAGGGGTAAGAGGAGGGGGAGTAAGATGTGTCTCTGCCAGAGAAGTTACACATTCATGAAAATGGAGTGTGTTGGGCAAAAGTGCTGATGGAAAACCCTTGTCCTCTTCTAGCATCATTTGCTTCCACAGCTGGAACAGCAGGGATGGCTGGCCAGGAAACTGAGGGGAAAACAACACTCAGAGGGAGGGACCTAGAGCAGACATGGGGTCAAGACCCATCCCAGGCACACTGTGCAGCCTTGCAGTCAGGTCCTAAGTCCCTTCAGGGCCCATGCCATCAGCTTTGGCCACGCTCAGACCAGTCCAACACACGGTGAAGGGTTTCCTTCTGAAAGGGCAGGGGGAACTTGCCTTGGGCACCTCACCAAGGCTTGTCTTTCTCCTTCCTGATGCTGCTTTGAGTTACATAAATTCTGTCTTACTCTATGGTGTGGGTGGATGAGCAAGAGGATTAAACATGCCAGACACCAAGGTCACCAGCCATGAAGAGACTAAGTTCCCCAAAGCCAACTTTCAGGATTGAATACAGCAGGACTGGGACTTAATGAACTTGGCAATAAAATGGGGACATGTCCTTAACTTCCTTTTTTCATCTGCAGAAAGATTTGGAAGATTGAGGTCACTGCAGACCTCTCAGAGCTGGGACTTCCAAGGTCCTGGAGAAAAACAAGCAGTAACATGAGTCCCTTTTCCACATTTATTCAGCAATGCAGAGACCTGATGGATATCAGACATCAGGTGAGAGGAATGAAAGGAGGTGAGAGCCAAATATTTCTATTGATTTCTGCATCTCTTGCCCACCATTAACTGGTTCTTCACAGCTGAAGGTCACAGCAATTACCAGCCTGGTGGCAGAAGGCAGGAAACGAAGCAGTGAGTCAAATGACTTGCCCACGGCCATGAGCTGAGCTGTCACAAAGGCAGTCCCTGTTTTCTGTGTTCCTGGTTGGCAATAGAATTAGTGGACATTTGATTCTTCTTGTCATAATGTTTTGGATGTTTTCTGGCTGCTCTTTACCTGCACAATCTTTTTTTTTTTTTTTTTCCCAAAAAATGCAAATTCACTGTCAAACTCAATGTTCAAAAATTCTGTGCCAGATCTCTGTATGATGTTTACTGTTTCTGAAGGTTTTTCCACTTCTCTGGGAGCTCATAGAATCCTCTTCAATCTTTCCTCACTTCTCAAAAGGGTTGCATTTAATTAGGTTTTTTTTAAAGAAAGCCAACTCCAGGAATGGGAGTAAAATATTTATTGTCACAGACTTATATAAAATCAGGAGTACTGGTGGTGTGGAAAATATGTTGCAATACACGTAAATTACCTTTCTGCACAAAGATGACATTCTCTGATGATCTTGTTAAGGAAATTGTCCACAAGTTGAAATACAGTGGGCCAGAGGTGTCATCAATTAATTTTACAACACCACTAAATGGCATATTCCAAGAGGTGTGTGTTATATTCCGCCACCTGCTCCTGACTCTCTGCTTGCTGGCCACATTTCCAAAGAGAAAATTGCTCCTAAGTGCTTCCCCATTGATCTGACACAAAATGGTTGTTTTGGATTCTGCAGTGGCAGGTGAATCATCAATACAATATTTCTGAATTTTCACTCGCCTGAGCCAGGTCCTTTTGCTGAAAGAGAGAGCTGGGTTTGCTTCTGAAAACTCAGGGCTAAATTCTCAGTTCCTGGGAAAATATTGTTTTTCCCCTCCATCCAGGTAGCCTCCATTACCTTTGAAAATCCTTTCCCCAAACAATTCTCTGTTTTCCTGGAAATCAGGTTATTTTCCTTGGAAAAGTTGATTGCTGCAAAAACATCCCAGAATTCTGTTTTCACTGTTGACCAATGAGTGGAGATTCAGTGGGTTTTGAGGCAAGATTTGAGCAACATGAGTACAGAATTTTGTATCTGAATGTGGAAATGAAAACAGAGTTATGACACCAGCCAGCCCCCTGCTTCAAAACAGGGGGCAGCAAGACATTTTTTGTGGATTACAGGAATATTCTCAGGTTTAGTTAAAGGCTAATCTGGCCTTCTGAAATGCAAAATCTCTGACACAGATGTTTGCATTTTGCTGCTGAGGGTATTGGCTTTGGTCCTTAAGCCATTGGTTCACATCTGTGGAGCAGATCTCTCCTTTACACTGCATTGTGAAAACTCCCCAGCACACACTGAGGCAAGAAGTCATTGGAGGAGGTTGCACAGGCTACTCCATCATCTCTAGGAAAGTGCATGTTTTGCTTTATTTTTGTTTTTGTGACATGGTTGGCTGTTTTGATTCTGCCTTGGAAGAACAGCCCCTGCATGGAGATCTGTCCTGTCCCAGAGGCTGCTGCCTCTGCAGTGGAGGCAATGGCAGAGCTTTTCTCCTGGGGTGGCACAAAGCACCTGGCTGTCCTGACTGGAGAGGGAGCACATCTCTGCTGCTTGCACCCCCCTTCCCCAGGGCTCACCCGGCCTGAGAGAGCGTGAGCACAGAAGTCCATGTTTTCTAGATAATAGGAGGCTGCAGACTTAAGAGGGAGGTGAGGATTTTAATTATCTCTTTTTTTTTTTTTTTTTTCCTCCTGATGCTGGCCCAGTCTTAGGGAGGATGCAATGATGATGAGGCCTGAGGTGTCATTATGGGTTATTAAACTCCTTTGTGGCACTTGGGGATGCTGAATGGAGCTGTGAAGGGAGAAGAGGGAAAAACATCTCTTGATGGAGCTGGCTCACCCCCCTATAATTGCTTCAAAATTATGGCAGACTGTAATTATTCATGCTGTGGAGGGGAGGGAGAGGGAGCGGGTGGGTGGAAGAAAGAGCAGCGAGGGGCCTGGGTACCCCTCATGTCTGTCAGGGATGCCTTGGTTGTGATGGGAGATGGCAGCTCGCCCTCAGAGTACACCATCCCTTTCTTTGGGCCCTGCTGGGGCACTGTCACAGCACAAACCTTGTCCCTGCAGCTCCCTGGCCCACCAGGGAGACCCACAGCCTTGCCAAGTGCCTTTGCCGCTGCCTCGCCCTGGGGCTTGCATCGAGACTACAGGTTGGTTCATGGACATCTCTGCAGCTGCCCACAGCTAGGGATGGGTGTTTGGCAGGTGGGCTTTCCCCTTGGTCCCCACACCTGAGCTGCCCAGAAATGGTGATTATCATAAACAGTGCTTGAGGATGCCCAAACTGACCACATGGACCCAGCCACACATTTTAATACCTTGTTTTGGTCTCTGCACCACCAGTCCCGCATCCAGGGGCAGGTGAAACGAGCCTCCACAGGACCAGCAGTACTTTGCACCTTAATGCCATTCCTGGATCCTTTCTGGGTCTGCTTCACCCTTGAGGGAAGCACAGTCAGAGCATCCCAGTTTATGGAGTCTTCTGTCTGGGGACTAGTGCAGTGAAACAGTGTCCAACTGTGTTTGCTGTGGCTGCTTTATGTCAGATTAATCCCTTAAAACACACAGCTGGATACACACAGCACCTACACACATTCAAGGATGGTCTTGTGGTTGGAGTATGAGAAACAAAGCAGTGATGAAGACCCATCCATCTGTCGTATTTCCTTTGTAAAGCTTCCTAAAGGTTCCTCTTCCCTATTAGCAAATCTGGTAATTAGTCAAACGTGACAAAAGCTGAGACAAACCTGTCTTGGTTTAACCAAATAGGCTTACACCCCCCAAAAGTCATGTCTGATATCAGCAGAACTTAAACATGGACCCAGGCAGGTGGCTTATAGAGATGTAGACACACGAAGAGATGAAAAATTCCAAGCTGTGGGTGGTTTCCAAAAAGATGGGACTTTGCCTGTGTAGGACACAGGTGGAAATATATTTTGAACAGCTTTGCACTGGACTGTCTGGGAAAAAGTAAATCCTGTCCTTTTGCGGCTGTGCTGATCATTGCTCTGAAGGACATCCACCAACCTTGCAGTCCAAAGGAGGACCTGCTGCTACATGGTTTCTCCCAGCTCCCCTCCTCTGTCAGCTCCTCCAGGACAGGAGATCCAACCTGATTTTCTGCTTTTATCAGAGAAGGAAATTCTTACCATGGCAATTTCCTCATGGCAGTCTGGATGTTTTGCCCTTGGTTGCATGGAAAGCAGAACTTTGGCTCCATGCTGGACAGCATTTCCATACAATGCAGGACTCTCATCACCAGACAGGGATGGGGGGGCAGATTAGCAGGGTTCAAAGAAGAAGAGGGTTGTATGCCTAATTTGCCAAGAGTAAGAAGACAAGGGATTAAAAATCAAGAGCTTTAGGATGAGATAAACAAGTACTTCTACTGATGATCATAAATAAAGTACTGAATTTCATAAAGGAAGTAACAATTTGTAATGAGACAAAAGGAAAACAGAAAATGTATTCAAAGAAATTCCATCTAGTCAAACAGTAATCTTGAAAACTTGTCTGATGTTATCGGCACATTTTAAAACCTCTGCTTGTCAGAAGAGCTTTCATATGTGATCTCTGAATAGGTTACAGCCTGCAGGGAGGCTGAGTGGCTTGTTCTGTTCCCATATTTATTATTTTGCCAATTTTCTCAATTCTTTACATGAACTGACATTTTAAGGCTATCTCCTTAGCAAATTTATTACAGATCTGGATAACTGGAACTTGCTGTGATGGCGGATTTTAGGTTTATCATTCACTGACAAATACTTCTCTAAAGAGACCTTTAAACTAAGTCAGTTTCCAAAAGTAATAAGTCTAGCAAAATGATTTCTCTTTCTGACTTTAAGGTAAGAAAACATGAAGGAAAAGGGATTAAATGAATCAGTTAATTTGAATTTTGTCTTTGCTCTTAAATTGAATTGAAAACCTCAAATGAAAAATATTGTAATTCCATATTCTACATGCTGTTTCAAAGGTAGTGCAAGCCAGAATAATTCATCCACAATTAAAACTTGATTTGGTAAATATATTCAAATGCAATTCTTGTAACTCTCCTCCTACCCAAGTCCTTTTTTCCTTTCCAAATGAACTCCCAGTGAAGCTGGCCCAGTCCTGGCAAGGCCCTTCATTGACAATGCTTATTTTTAATGTGTGTTACACTACCAAAGTCTCTGAATAGTTTCAGCTAAACATTTCTGGAGTACTTAGCCTAACTGTGGCTTTTCATCCTTAACTTCTTTGCAGCTTCATCCTAGACTGTGAGCAAGAGCAGTGTCCTTTGCCCTCTTGATTTATCAACTTTACTGGCATTAGTGGAGTTACAGAATCCCCACTGAGGTCTCGTCACTGGAAGAGACCAAAGATACGTGAGCTTTATTTCTGTGGCCTCTTTTGGAGTGGGATCTTCTTTCCTTACAGTCTTCAAATCCATGTTCCCAGCATCCCACCCTGTCCAGCAACCATGGTTAACCTCAGCCAGCAATGCAAAAATAAATCAACCATAGCATTCTGCTGATTTGTATCCCCCAGTAAGAGAGTCCCCAAAGCCACCCCAGCAGATAGGAGGGGATTGAGCCTGCAGTGCTGCTCCTTGACTGGCATCTGGCCAGTGGGGTGTCTTGGAAACTGTCCCCAAAATGTTTTCTGAGAAAATCTTGCAATACCAGGCAGCATTACCCTCTGTCAGTTTGATGGGGTTTTGTCTTGTGTTTTGAGCATCCAGGGTTTAGCAGAGAGCAAACAGACAGTTTAGGAGACTCAGAGGGGATTAGGGATGAAATTAAAGCAAAAGCAAGGGCTGTTCTCAGTGTGTGAGGTGATACCACACGGGAGGACACAGAGGCTGGGGAGAGAGGAGCCCTGATGGCTGATTAACTCCTTCCTCTGGTTTCTACTGTACTGAACAGCCAAGTGCCCTCAGCCCCTGCAACAAGAGAAGATACTCCACATGACTGAAAATCAATTTTGTCTCACTACTGCACCAATCTTTAGCTGCTGCCAACTGCTTACTTCACCTTCAACTCCTACCAGTGAGTGTCCTAAGCCCCTTGGTGGGGCTGGCAGTGTTGGTCACCCTGCTTGCTCTCTGCTGTTGGGCAAACATCAACAACTCTGCATCTTCAAGGAGGTCAATGGGTTGTTGGTCCTCTAGAGCTTGTGGCACTGCAAAAATCATCAGCAGGCTGAGATGAACTCAGCTGTCCTGCTGTGTGCAGGACGAGCCACCAACTCTACCCGATGTCGATGCCGTGGTCAGCAGGGTTGTGGGTGAGCTCTCGGGAAGTCAGCTGGTGAAGGGCCACCAGCTTCCCTGCCACCAGCTTCCCTGCCACAGGGACTCGTGCCAGTCACTGGCCTGTCACCAGGATGGAGGTGGCTCGCACAAAGCACGGCCATACATTCCTGCAGCACTTGTTTGGGTGGGACAGTGCTAGGAATCTAATCAGAGAAAAATGCCAGTTTTACTCACAGCAAAGCAGAGATCCTGAGATGGGTCTGACCTGTCACCCACTGTCACAGCCCCAGCTGTAATCAGGCATTTTGTCTCTTAGGAATTACTGCAGGAGGGGCAAAGCACTTAGGAAGGCAGGACTGAGAGGGTTTTCCCAGGTTATTTCCTCTAAAGCCTTTTTCATTTCTGAGGACTCAGATTCTGCCCTCCTGCTGTCAGAGTGACATGGCCAAATCAAGCTGTGAGGTGCTGGGGGAGCCCTGAAAGGCACAGCACTGTCAGGAGTGGGGCACGGGGAGATGCATACATGAGAACAGCATCCAGTCCCGCAGCTGCCTTGGGGGAATCAGTGTTATTTTCCTATTACTTTACTGCCTCCATGACAAGGCAAACAAGGGGAAAAAAAGGCTGGAAAGGGCTAAATCTCTCCCTTCCTTTTATTTCATCCTTTCACAGATCAAAATCCTTTCATGCAACTCCCAATCTGGGGAAGCAAATGTGTCAGACTGAAAGATGGAATGAGAATGAACTCCATCCAGAAGTGGAGGGGGGGAAGGAGAGGAGGGGTAAATTAGAGTAGAAATCTTTTGGATGCAGGCAAACAGGTGGGGGATTGTCTGGTCTGTGAAGGCAGGGTGTCTGCAATCTTTGTAGCGATTAGATTTAATGGGACAGACACGTTTCTCTCCTTCACATCCCCTCCTCCTCTCAGCCTGAGGGGGAGAAAGGAGGGAGGTGGTGATGGGGAGGTGGCAGGGGAAGAGAAGATTTGAAAGAGTCTTTGACGTCAGCCCTGCCCTATAAAAAGCTGGCAAGGAGCTGGAGAGCAGACAGCAGAGCTCGTGGAAGAGCAAAGATGCCAACCCCGAACATCTCCACCTCTGCAGCCAAAGGCTTCCGCAGGGCGGTGTCGGAGCTGGACTCCAAGCAAGCCGAGGCCATCATGGTAAGACAACCCTACCCCACTTCTTTCCCTCCCCCTCCAAAAACCACAGCCTCTTCCATAGCTGTAGGCAGAGGCAGGCAGGGACAGATGGACCAACACTGAGTGTGTGGGACTTCCCTGACATGGGCATGTCCAGGCTCGAGGCTGGCAAAGGGAAATTACTCCAACAGTTCTCTCTACGTACTGATACATGTGAAATGAAAACATTGTAAGGGGGTGAAAACTTGAAATAATGAAACCACCTCGACCAAAAGTAAGGTGAATCACCCACAGACCTAAGGCAAAAATAGAAAGGAATCCTCCTGTGAAAGGCAATTTGAAGATCTTAGCGATTTCCAGGTTTCAAGGCATTAAACTGAAGAGATTTCACCTGTTCTAGCATAATAAAAAAAATTGGGCTGTCATTTCAGGCAGCACACAAGGCACAGGCAGTTTAACTAGTTTGTTCATGGCTGTTGTTATCCAGTTTATCTCCCAAACATCCTTCCCCCATTTCTGTTCCCAGTCCTCCCTGATGTGTTCTCAGCCCTGTGTTTAGCCCAGAGAAAGCTTCTGCACACACCAGATCTGAACGTGTCAGGGAAAGGAGAGGAAGACTTCCCCCTGAGCTGTCAAGTGTCTTTAGAAAGTCAAGCCTGGCCAATCCATTGGACTGGCTGTAGGGACAGGGACATTTCACCTCCTAACTTCAAAGCCTGGGCAGGCAGGATGAGCTTGAAGACTCCCAACTGGACAGTCCTGTGAGTCAAAGATGTGGACAGGCTGCAGGTGACAATGCAGGAGCCAGAGCAGCCAGTGGCAATGGGACCAGGAGGGGACCCCCTTGGGATGCTTGGCAGGAGGAAACTTTGGAATAGAGATGGGTTAAGTAGCAGATGTGTTTGGCAGATCTCTTCAGCGTGACTCCAGCAGGTCAGCTGTAGGGCTCCCCATTTCCCTCCCTTATACCTGCTGCCTTTTCCACCCACTCTCTGCCTCACTAAAATCAACCACTACATTGGCAGAAAGGGGTTTTGGAGAGTGGAATTTGCCAGAAAAGAAGGAAAATGTTTAGGAAACAAGGAGGTAAGCTTGCTTTCTCTAAGAAATGGAAATCAGGGGAGGCTTCCCTCTCACACAGTCCTTTTCATTCCGGCAAAATAATGAACACTTGAGTGGCCCTTGAAAACCTGATATTTTCCAGACAACTTGTAAAATCAGTATTTAAGATGCTCATTGTCTGGAGAAGTGAAGAGTGTTTGGTTATTACACCCTCTGGGGTGCTGCTCTGTGTTTTATGAAAAAATGGGCCACTGAACATAGGGGCCAGGGGAGTTCAGGTTCAACAGGTGGGCTGACAAGAGTGAGGCAACCTGCCTGGGGTGAGTGGCTCCTCCAGCCTAAAAACTTAGCCTGTGGTTGTCTTTCTCCTTTAAATGAGAATTTTAATAAAAAGGAAAAACCTAAAGTTAAAGCTTTGTCCTGTGAGGGTTGCTCTGAGAGTTGGATGCATAAAAAGCTTTTCTCTTTGCTCTCACCTAGCACAGGAGATCTCCATGACCCTGTCACTTCTTTTGCTGGCTTCTACCAGGCAAGAGGCATGACTCTGCATTTGTATGTGACATGGTGTGTCCCTGGCCCTCGTGTTGTCACCGTGGCCGTGGCTGATCCACCACACAGCCCTCACCCACCATCACATCACCTCCGACAGGTCTGAGGTGTTCTCTCGCCAGGGCAAACTGCAGCCCAGGGGGAAAACCCAGACTTTTGCAATCCCAGAACTCATCTACACCAGCAGATATTTAACCTGTCAGCTGGGCCAGCCAAACATCAAATTTTGTGGAAAAATCTTTGGTTACATATTAAGTTTTTCTGCTGCTAATAGCTTTTGCAAGAGACCCTGGGACTGTAGCTGGGGGCAGAGTTTGGTTACAGAGCCAGGCGGGAGACAGCCATAGGAGCCAAAAAAGCAGGAAAGAGTACCCAGGGAAGCAGGGGTGGGATATTACTGTCCCCAGTCTTTACAATCCTTCCTGATTGCTGCAAATAATGAGCCAGGGGGAAAAGCAACAAAATAGCTCAGAACACAGTATTTTTACTGACAATATTCAGGCTGGGCACTCTGAGTTGCAGCAAATTTGAAGAAGGAAAAATGAACAAACCCTTCATAAGAGGTGCAAACTAACCTTCAGAAGAGGTGAATGAGTCAGGCCTCGGTTAGGTAAATAAATGCTTTGCAAAATCAAATTACAGTTCTCACTGTAGCCAGATATGCACTCAGGGAGCAAGTCTGCAAGGCAATTCAGAAATACCATATAATGGTGCCTTTGGAAGAAAGGAAGGCATTTATCATTAGATCAGTTTGGCTATTATATTATATATGCCACATTCCTAATTTCCAGCAAAAGGAGATAATACCCCAATGAGCATAAATATGAGGGGAAGAGTTGAGGACAATAAGGTGGGGAACACGCAGCCAGGCAGTCTCCACCTGGCAGAGGAGGCAGCAGGCAGGCAGACCCCTCCCAGCCCTCTTCTCCCAAGCAAAATTCAACACTTTTCTGCTTAGTTTTTAATTATTATTATTATTTACCCACTTAAACCATGCCATCAGGAGCTAAGGAACTTCCAGAACCCTCAATAGGGACCAAAGCCCCAATTGCTGCCTGCCAGGGGCCACCCAGTCCCAGCACATGTCTGACTGCTTGAGTCAGCCTCTCCTGGTGCTGTCACCCAAGTCCAGCTCTTTAAACTCCACCCAGCTGAATTTTAACCTCATTTACAGCCTAAATATGGGGGTCTAATTTCCCTCCTCTCTCCTTCTCCAACCCAGAAATAAAATTGTGCTGCACCTCGGGGCACAGCGTGACAAAGCACCCTAAGGTAAAGCACTGCCTGGCTTGGGATGGCTGTGGAGCTCATTTTCTGTGGCTGGCACAGGGCTGTTTGCCCTGCTTATTGCAGGCACTTTAAAGTAAACACCAGCTTAGCTTAAAACACTGCAGTGATGGAAAACACACACTTAAAGCTTAGCAGATGCTCACAAGATTTTTAAAGTTACGACTGAGATCACTTGTTAGATGTCTGCTCTCTCTGGGCGCCAGTACCGCCGATTTAGACAAGCAGCAGTAGACACTTATTTGTTAGAAGGTGTTTTCCTGTGCCCTGAGGAATAAAGAGTCAGCAAACATAATTCTGGAGGGGAATCTTTACTGAAACAGGACCAGACAGAGGTGTGTGGGCTGGTGCCTCGATGTGCTGAGTTTTTGAGGCTGCGTTTAAAATGTCAGCTTTACACCGCTAAAGCATCCAGGAGGATTCTCCCAGGAAATGTAAGTTACTGATGGTGGGCTTTGAAAATCAGAGGGGAAATAAACTTAGTAGTCAGTCAGGCTGTCGTTTTAAAAGGAAACCACTCTTAATTTTCAGAAGGTAGGGAAAGCACTGCTTAGTAAGCATGTATCTCTTTTCTAAATATTTTCAATGTAATCACAGGGAAAACTGCAGCCAGTCCCACTCTGTGTCCTTCTTCAGTGCTGCCCCAGGTTTCTTTTAGAAAGCTCTGGAGGTTTGTCATCTGGTTTGGGTCTTGAATACAGAAACCTGGAACCAGATGTGTTGCCTCTAAATAGAAAACTGGTTGTAAAAAGACCAAGAACAAAGAAGTTGGTATATGAGCTATTTGTATAAGAAAAGAAACAGCAGTGATTGAAATAATTTGTAGTTCACTATAAACAGATGTCCTAACATGACCTCAGGGACAGAGTTGCATTTTAGGTTCAATTCCAAGTAACAGAAATCTGCAGGAGTTTGTTGAGACAAAACAAATCTACAGATAAGTGGAGGAATTTATTTTCTGGGATATATGGTTGTGGTTTCAATTACACCTCAATGGATAAGCATCCACTTAATGTCAAAAGTAAATGTCATATTGGATCTTGGGAGAAGTTTTGCTAAGCTGCCCTGATAATACACCTGCAAACAGTTCATGTTTCCTGGCCAGGCCACAGCTGTGGGCTTCACCTGTCCTGCACAAAGTATTTTTTCTCAGGTGACTTCAGGTTTATCTGATGTCTCTCCACTTGAGTTCATCAGACAGCTGAAAATCACATAAGATTGTTTCTGGTTCTAGGTTTTTTGAGGATATTGAAAACTGTTGCTAGGGGAGGTGAGGGGAGAAGCCCACTCTCCAGTTATGCTAAAAAGATATTTTACACAGTCTTTTTCCTAAAGCCCCACATTTTGGAAAGTTCAGTTCTAAAACATCAGTCCTCGTGAGCAGATCTTCCTCTAGGAAGGCAAGTCAGTCCAGCCTTTCCCTGCTTCCTCTGCTGGGACACACCACTCACAGCTGCTGGGAATGCTCTGATCTCCTCCATCTCTGTGAGCAGTGCTATTTATTTCCCTTCTGCCTTCAGTCTCCACGGTTCATTGGAAGACGTCAAAGCCTCATTGAAGACGCCAGGAAGGAAAGGGAGGCTGCGGCTGCAGCCACCGATGCTGCAGAGTCTACAGAGACCATTGTATTCGAGGAGAAGGATGGGAGAGCCATGCTGAACCTCTTCTTCATGCTCAAGGGAGCCAAGACCTCACCACTGTCCCGTGTCCTTAAGGTGTTTGAGGTGAGTACCTAACCTGTGGTACTCAAGGAACACACGTTTCATGAGTGTGCTGTGAGAAGCATCACTTGAGTGTAATAAAGAAGACTCAGACTAGGGCTGCTTACTGCAGATTATCAGTCAATTGTGTGATATTCCCAAAGCTGTGCTTTGTTCATGCCCCAATTGCCCTCACTTGCCATCACTAAGAAGTAGGCTTGTCTCTGTCTTGCAGTGCTCTTAAGCTCTGGTCTTAATTTTGTTTAATTATTTTCAGTTTCATAGTCCAGTCCACACATTTAGGGCTTGTAGCATACTCTGCCCTCCCCACTGCTCAGCACTTTGACTTCAGGCACAGGGCTCTGATCCCACATTCAAAGCAAGCTGTGTGCCCTGCCTGTCTACGCACGAAACTCACCTCACTTGTGGGTCATTACCACACTGCCATTACCTCTAAGTCAAATAGTTACAAATAGTTATAAAACTTTGCCTCGGGTGTAAAAGAGGTATATTGATTTCAAGATTACCTCTCTACTCCAAGGATTATTCTGATTCATGTGTTAAATGTTCTGTTGGTTCCCCTTAGAGACGCATCCTGCATATGCCTTTAATACCAAGGAAAACTGGTAACTGAGCTTTTTCCTCCTAGCCAGCAATATAATGTTGCATTATATAAGATCTTGGTGCCATGAATGGAAAGACTGAGATAAGTGCTGCCTGTTTAAACAGTAATCCAGGCATGACAGCTTGTATTCATGGTGGTGTGTTTTCATCCAGAATGATTCAAAAGTGTTTTGCAAACTGAGGTTCTGAGATGTGTTTTATCTATGGTAGTTTAATTTCATTGACTTCAGCAATGAGAGGAGAGGACAATTTGTTCCTATTAATTGGTCACGTGGCTTGTCAGGGGCCTCTGGAGGTCTCTAGCCCAACCTCGGAGCAGGTCCAGTCACAGCAGGTTGTTTGGGGCTATGTACACCACACAGTAAATCCACTACTTAAAAACTGCAAACATACAAAAACTGTGTTTGGGGGATAAGTATTTCCCTGAAATTGTTGGGCATTCTAGTTATTCATTGCCCATTTAGTACTATCTCTGATAATACTGTGAAAAACTTTTACATGTTCAGTAATTATAAAACATCATGTGTCTCCTCTAAGAGGTCTGTTGCAAGACAAGCTGTTTTCTGGGCAATGTATAGTTCTTGTCTCAAGACTAAAAAACCCTTTATGGCAAAATTTTCAGACAAACCCCATGTGTTGCCATGACTGGGTGCTCACATGCCAGATAAAGCATGACAAATCCATTGGTGTAACATTCAACAGGCTGCTCAGTGGGTATGAAACAGATGTGTAAGCTCTTGTACTTGGTAGATTTTATGTTATACTGCATTCAAACTGTGTAATTTAAACAATTTTCAAAACATCAAGCGAGAAGCTGCAACAGCTTATGTTCAAATATTGTTTGTTTCTTCCTGGAGCAAAAAATCTCTTTGAGCTTGTCACAGAGAGAGCTTTAAATATAATAAAAAGACAGGCATGTCAAGTCCCAACAGAGGAAGATTCATTTCCCAGATCCCTCTGGCAATACAGGTACAAGATATGAAAGCAGATGGGCATAATGACATTTGCCTCATCATGAACCAGGCTGCAGGGAAGCTGGTTTCACTCTGCTGTATGTGTTACATGCAGCTGAAGCATAGGTAATGCAATCACGGCTGTCAGATTAATGCAAAGGTATCGATTGTTGAGGGGACAATGTAATAGTGAAGTTGGTAGGTACATTAAAAAACACCGTCCTAAATTTAATTTACCTGTGGTATCGCATCTGTTCCTTCTCATCTTTTTGCCTCTGATTAACAAAAGAAATCGTGTCCTTTCCTCTATCAAAGGAACTTTGGGCAGGTTGGGTCATTGCCTAGGGCCTTGGGCTTGTACTGACAGTTTTCACTGAACAAAAGAAAATACCCACAAATCTACCAGGGCCTTTTGGAAGACTACAGACATCATTTTGTCTCTTTATTCCATGGGGAAGTCAGTTCCCATAGCGAGCCCAAATCACATCAATGCTGATGATGCGAGCCCAGACGAGCGCTGGTGCGGGCGGGCCGCGGCAGCCCCGGCGTTCA
>VZRX01019522.1:0-27638 GCA_013398075.1 Notiomystis cincta
ATTTGTGTTTATAACAGAAAATTTCTGCTCATTTTTGACCCTGTCCTCAGAATCAATTTGCCATTTTATCTTATGTTTAAAGGCATCTTTTTAAAACTCTTTCATCACTATGTTAAATTCTTTTCCTTGGTGACTCTTAATTTATGTTTGAGATGCTTTTCATATACTTATGACAAAAATATATTTATATTGCTTTTTCAACTTTTTATTCTTTTCTTTTTGAAGTGCTACCTGGGTAAATCATTCTTTCAAAGATCAGTCCTGTCTTGGCTAACACCTCTGGAATAGCACAAAGTGCTGGAAGCACATTGCTAGCACAGTCTGGCTACAACATTGTTTTAGTTGCCTCAGGAAAAAAACATCATGAAGAAAAGAAGGAACAATTCAAAGTAAAATTGATACCAAGGCTTTAACCTCTCTAAACTTCCCAATTCTAGTTCAGTAGGGGTAAAGAGATACACTAAAGAAACATGTATAGTCCTAATATTTGCTTTATAGGTTGAGCTACAGCTCTATTTCATTGCAGGTAATCACTTATGTCAGTGTAGATTGGAATAATCCTTAAACTTTCTCATTAAATACAATGAATCACCAAGTTTTACAAAACTTTACTGGGGTTGATATAGTGCTATAGTGAAATTTTAAACATGGTCACAGAACAAACTTGTGTCCTGTTAGAGTTAAAAAGGGGTGGGGAAGAATTCTCGAATATTAACGCAATGAGATGAACTGAAGGACTGCATAGTTGATTTGTTTAGTTGCACTTTCTTTACATTTGTCTAAAAGGAATTAGTTGGAGCATAATTATTTCTGTAGCATACTGATGTCTTCTTTTGTATCCAGTGATCATGCTGGAGGGGGAATAGCAGATACTTTGGAGAATGTAAACAACAAACAGTTGAAGGGTAGAGCTGACAGTTTGAAATGAGGCTCTGGTCATTGAGTGGCAGAGATGGTAAAAAGTAAAACGTCATCAGCAAGAATTGGAGTTTGCTGTAATTTACTGAGACACTGAACTAACTGAGACTAAACCTAAGAGCCTAAGAGCAGGAACCCGCTCTTCATGTTTGCAATAGAAAAAATTATGTACAAAGTCATCTTATTTCAGCTCTGACCTAACTATTTAGAGATTCCTAAAAAGCTAATCAGTCTATCATCTTTATAAGGTAAAGGCTGAGTCATGTCTAGTTAAATGATAGAGTGAGTAAGGGGCTGTTAACTAAGTTGTACTTAAAAACATCACAAAGTAACAAATACTTTTAAAAAAAGAGAAAAAATATAAAGAAAACAAGCCTTTAAAGTATTTTGCAGTTTTCTATCTCCTTGTTATTTCTAGTCCATGTTCATATGAGGCTCTGTTTCACTAGATAATTCCTCAGGTTATTGAGGAATCTATGGCAAATCAAATTCATTTGAACAGACTCTTCAGTCACTAAGTAATCACACTGCTATGTGTGTGTAATCCTGAAACAACAAAAGTAGAAGAGTAAAACCCACTAAGTTCTGGTTATAGGATCAAATGGACTTATGCAGAGTCGTATATTTGGTTGCTGCAATTTCATCTAAAGTACTGTGTAACATTTCAGCCACAATTATTATAATCTATCCTGAACCCCTAAAAGGCATTTTTCATTGGAATAGTGAATGTGTAAATAGATGTTTCAATCTTCAAGAACAAGCAAAAATACAGACCAGAAAAATGGAGTTACATAGAAAATAGGTAAAAATGTGATAAGAATTGAACAGAAAGGTGAAGAAACAGTCATTTAACAGTACATGTTATGACTGATTCTATACAATACTTCTCCCTCCATATTTCAGACCAAACCCATGCATTAAGGATAATATCTTAAACAACATACTTCCTAAGGGTGTCTGTGAAACCTAACACAAAGTGAAATGCACATCTAATTCTTCCATCTCCCTTGCTTCATCTGGCCATCAGCTTGCTCGTGATTTTAGCAATGTTTCTGCTTTTGGTTGCAAGACAACTTAATGAACCAGGTTTTTCTCTCCTTCCATTTCATCCTCTGAGGAGCAAATGCATTCACAAGCAAATTCGTTGCTATACTTTGGAAATCAATTTTGCATGTTTCACCCAGTGTTTCCAGCGCAGTTATATGGCGAAATTTGTAGTCTTAGTACATTATTTATGAAAATATCTAAATAATTTAAAATATATGAGGTTTGGAATGGTATGACCAACAAGAGGACCCACTTTCAGTGATGCTAATTGCAAGATAAGACTTTGTCAAAGCTCTTACATGTTGTACCTTATTCTCTGTTATACAGAGCAGAATAAAGCTGGATCCTGGAAGGATTGCAGTAACACTTTAAGCCGTGTTGGAAGTACCACACACCAGTAAAACAGACTGGAATGAAGAATAATGTATCTATCATTTTGTGATTTGAACCTCCTCAGATGGTATTAACAGTTCCACAGTTAACTTAAGGAACAAACTTTTATTGTGACTGCAGGCAACAGAAATGCCATCAGTACCAAATATTGAGATAACAACCAAAAATGATCCTCTGAGTTGTTATTGTAAATTTAAAAAGCCGATGGGGAAATAACGTCCTTTATAGCTGTTGAAACCATGCATAGATATCCAGATAAAGTATTTCCAAATGACATTTGTAGGGAAACTTCTGCAGAATTTTCATTAAAATATTTGTTTGCTAAATAGGTTTTCCAGAAAACTTCACAACTCAGCTCCCAATTAAACTATTAAGAGCTAATTTTTTTTGGGGGGGGTACTTTCTGGTGATTACAACACTGATCTTTCTCAACTCTTAAAAACTTAAATCTATTTAAAATCTTATTCTTGATGTTATCCAACAAAGCTTGTTTTTTCACAGATACTGAAATGTAAAAGACATGAATTCGCACACATTTCTGTTTGAGGTAGATAAGTCTGTTTACATAAACCAGCCAGAATAGGTGCTAAAAATTTCTTGTCTGGTCTCTTACAAGTACCAGCAGTGCTGATATCTCAAGGGCAAAACTACCTGACTGAAGGAGAAGAAAGAATCTGAAACACTTTAGAAACTAGTCTAATTAAGTAAATTGGATGCTGAATTGAACTCTTGGTGAATATTAAAAGTACTAAAATAAACTCAAATATTTCTGAATCTTGTATAATTTTTGGAGTACACAAATCAGATACAGCTGGGAGGAGACTGTGTGATTACTGTAGATTCCCATGTGGATGCTCATCATGTTTATTTTGTCCTGTTGGGACAGAAAGGTGGTGAGGCAACCCAGAGCTCTCTGCCTGGAGTGTCTGTTGAGCAGTAAACAGGACTGGGGTGAGGACCTTCTATTGACTGCTCTGTTCAATCCTACTGGAAAGAATGAAACATACTTATTTCATTTTGGTTTTGGTTTTTTTGCTGTTTGGTTGGGTTTTGGTTTTGGCTTTGTTTTGTTTTGCCAGATTTACTTGTCAAACAGGCAAGATTTTTCGTTCTGGTGAGGAAATTTGACTTTTACTAAATATACCCTCTGATTGATAGTCTGATGACATGAAGAATTCCTTTTAACTTTATTAGGGAGTCAGTGCAATGTGCAGTCTAAACTACTGTTTCTATTGCTACCAGTAACAACAGCATTGTGTGTGAATTCACTATAATTATAAGAGTAACCACATGTGCAGACATTTTACTATCTTTTTTCATCAATTGCAATGTCTGCAGTGTAGTTCAAAACCACTGCAACTTATGATAGTTGCATCCTCAAGCTGAGGGATTCTTCTCACACTATATTAATCATATAGGTTTTATGTCTAAAATTTTATACCCATTTCAGAGAAAAATGGCTAATTTACAAAACAGTTTGGATCTCTGTCAATTCAAAATAGGACCAGCATGCACTCTTACTAGCATTCAATGTTTAGCTTCCAAATTTTAAAATTTTAGTGAATATTTCAGCTCTTCATATTTGGCCAAATCCTTTTTGCTTTGCTGTTGTCTTTCTGTAGGTTTTGTAAAGTTCTTTGTTTTCTACTTCATAATCTCAATAGTATTGTTGAAAAATCAGTAGTAGTATTAATAACTTTCTCTACTAACCCCCTGCCAGTTCCCACAATGCATCTGAGATGTTGTGATATTGATTAAAAAGTATTCTTTAGCTCATTTGCATCAGATATGTTTAATGGTCTATTTTTCATTCAGAAGTTACTACTAACCTATATCACTTTTCAGAGTGTGTGACAGATGATTAAAGGTGTAGATAAAGACAATAATGTAGTGCTTAGTAACAGGTTAATCAACAGAATCTAGAAGAAACATTTATAATGTTGTGATTGATTTTTTTTAAATGTATTTTAATTACTATTAGTCATACTGAGTACAGAAGGACTGGCAAGAGCAAAGTTATATCACGCCAGACACTTACAAACTCAGAGACAGTCCTTGCTTCAAAATCTTACATTTGACATCTGTTTTTGTTGGAAATGTCTCATGATCAACTCTAAGAACAGTCTTAGGACATAACCACACTGTTGCAAGAGACCAGGAACAATTTTATGGCACTCCTAAGTGTACCAGACCATGTTTCACTCCACTGAGAGCACAGAATGCAACTCAGAAGCTGTGGAATCTTAGTGAGTGATTAGGCAAGTAATGCTGTGACTGTGGTGGTGACAATACAGAAGCAAGAATTTGATGCTTAGAAGCACTTACATTAAGGGAAAATTAAAAATCTAAGTCTATAGACAGAAAAATAGGTGGTTTGTAGCTTGTTTAGTTTTTTTCTTTTTTTTTTTTTTTGTTTTGTTTTGTTTTGTTTTGTTTTGTTTTGTTTTGTTTTGTTTTGTTTTGTTTTGTTTTGTTTTGTTTTGTTTTGTTTTGTTTTGTGTTGTTTTGTTTTAACAAAGGTATTGTGTTCTATTAGTAAAATTTTACAAAGCAACAGGGAGTTGATCCTTAGAGTCTGAGCTTGTAAGCAAATGAAGCAATAAGTAGAAAAAGCACGAGACTTCTGAAAGATGTGAAAGGCAGAGTTTTAAAGGAATATCTAAGCATTATTCGCAGACATCCAAAAGAATGTGTTTGTGATGAATGCATATAAACCTGGCTTGGCTGCAGCTTTAAATATGCTCACCTGTTATGTTTGGTTCTTAAATAAAGAGAAGGAACAAGGGCTGAAGAATAGGACAAGAGTTTGGTAATGATTTGCAGACAACTGGTAGAAACAGAGATCAGTATAAAACAGACCCAGGAGGTAGACATAGTTTATGAAGTAAGAGGAATAATGATACAGATAATTAGGAGAATTATATTTGTTCCTCTTTCTCTAAAGCAGCAGATGCCAGATGTTAGAAGTCGAATATTAAAACTGCTGTCCCTGTAGTATGATCCTGTACAAAGGAACCTCAGTTGTAATATCATGAAACAATGTTCTTAAGAATATGAACATTCTTATGTTTCTTCTTCAATACTTTGCTAAGCTTTTACCACAGCTAGAGGCAGGCTACTGGGTCCCAGCTGGGTCAGGCTTTGTTGAATTCTTTGAAAAGCTAAATCAGAATGCATATGGCTTTTTCTCCCCTGAAATAAATCTTTCTTCCACAAGGAATTCTGTCATTTACAGTTTTATTTACGAACTAAAATGTTTTAAAATTCCATATTTTAATTACTATTTGTTCACTTCATAATATACATGGCTTTACTGTCTATGAAAGGCTTTTTAAAAATCCGGTCAGTAATGAATGCCTATTATATTCACCTATTGCTTGATAAGATCAGTTGTTTTAGAGACAGAATCTCTCTTCACTTCTAATAGAAAGATTGCCATATGGAGAAAAAGAAAATATTAACTTATTTAGGTGTTCAGGGATATATGAGACACAAGGAAATATTGTGTATTCTGACAATAGATTTTGAATTCTTGTGTTAAGTCTTTGATAATTGATTTTTGAATTAATGCATTATTTTCAAACTAAGAATTTAAAGAGAAGCCATTTATTTTTTAGATACCTACATATCTCTATATACACAGAGTATCTGTGTAATGTGCTTTTCTTCCTAAGGGTAGTTATCTGGCTTGAATTAGATAGATATGTGCACATAAGCAGATGCTATTTATGTAAATGCATAGTACATTTACCATTCTCTGATTAGCAATGGGAGCCAGCTTCAGTTTCAAAGAGACATAATTAAACACTGGCCCAAGTTCTATCCCAAACTCGGGGAAAACTAGACCAAACTGAGTGTTCGGTGACCTTTGCTGTCTCCTCACAAACAGTGAAGTCCCTGTCGTTGAGGGACGAATGAAAAGAAGAGAGGAAAGCAGAAATGTAGGATGTAGTAATATCTGTTTTACCAATTGACATGAATTTAATGTGTTCTTTCTTCTTTTATTGTGAAGAAACTGTTAAGTGGTTTGTTTGTTTTGCAGCAGTGTTTGACTCGTTGCTGGCTGGTGACAACCCTGGGCACCTCATGCCTCTCTCGTCCTCTGTGTAGGAGCCAGTCTTCAGCCAGTCCCCCACTGACACCCCCATTCCTTCTTGCTGGTCAGAAGCAGGGCACTTTAGTGACTTTTCTTCTCCTTTGGGAATATCACAGAATACTGCACAACATAGAGTCTGCCATCTACAGATTTCACAAGTGGTATTTTCTTTACCTGGAATGTCAGTGTCCTAAATTTGAAGGCTGGCATATTTTGATTAGAATGAAAGCTTGTCACAAGGTTTCTTTCACTCAAAACCCTTTCTTTGCACCAATGAAAAGAATTTGAGTTTCCTTCCACAGTTTTCCAGGATGACTTACTGTTTTCTCTTAAGTCTTAGACCACTTGGTTTACAAACACTCCTCTCTGCATTGCTGGCATGAGGAAATTAAACACTGGAAAAGTAAGACCTAAAAGTATGGCATGCATGATACAAAGCAATTGGAAATTCCATTTTAGAAGTGTTTTGCTTCTCATTTTGTGTCTTTGGATGTCTATATAAATTCACATGTGCACCTGTTGTAATGATTTTGCTGTGCTTTTCATATCTACTAGCACATACTGTGGTCTCCAAGGTGAGGGGATTACTGAATCTCATAATCCAAAAGTGTTGAGGTTGCTGTAGCTCCCTTCCTGCAAAGCAGGGATTCACGATAGTCATATATTCAAACACAGGCATGTACAACACATGCACATGTGCACATCTGGACACACAGGTCACACACATATATATGTGTCCCAGATACACTCAGCTCTCACACTCGTTCAAATGGCACCAATGGCCTCATCCCACGCCACTCAATGCCTGATTATGAGGAAGGTTTGGTAGTGGGAAAGACCCATGCACACTGTATGTACCTGCACATGCATAATGTGGATCGCTCCTGAAGCTGGGCTCAGGCACTTCAAATATCCATTGGCTTCCCCTGGATCCAAATCTTTCCAGTTGTCACACCTGGACAAATGAGCCACTGAGGCCCCAGGGCCCCTTCAGCTGGTGGTACAGACCTCTCACACTTTCACACACACACCTATTCCAGTTTCTGACATTCAGACCCGCATCGACACACCTGAATTGAAAATGGAATTTAATGAAAGAGCAGAGAAGACTCTATTGACAACATGGTATGACCAGACATATGCTGAACTGCCAGCCACCTGTTTACATGTTCATTTATTGTCTTATTCCTCTGTTTTTGTCCATGCTTGTTCCTTCCCAATTCACCTCGTTCACTCCCATTTTCCATCTTTGATTCCTCCCCCTAACCATTCTAGAATGTCCCATGTGATCCCATACTGTGCCCCCTACCTCTAGGCAGTGACCCCCCTCAGTTAGAAAGGTGACTTCCAGAGCTGCTGTGTTGGCTCACAGTGCTGACTAGTTCCACCCTTGATATGGGTGGAGGCTGAGACTCACCTGGGATCTGTGTGGGAAACCCTGGAGTTCATTTTGTCAAAAGGATTATCAAGGCTCCCGTGCCTGGCACTGTGTCTCTCTGCTCCTTCATGCATATGTGTGTGTGTTGTGTGTGTAGGTGATTTTAATCACATAAAGTGACATCCACCTCTCCTTCTCTGCTGGTAAATTTAACCTTTTGTTTGGAAACTATTCAGACACAAAATAGAGGAAGACATTCCAAATGGTTTTACCTAGCCTTACCTCAAGGTAGGTGAAGGGTCCTGAGAAGGATGCTAGAAACAGATGTCAGAAAGAGAAGTATAACATGTCAAAATAAAAAAGTAAATTATTATATTTGGATAAATAACCATTCTTTTCTATGACAAATTTTAGGAGTGCTCATTATGAAGCAAAAAGTTCCAGGAGCAACATTTGAATGAATACTAAAACAAAGGTTGAGTTTGATGTACTTAGAGAGTATTAGTGGTTTAGTGGGATTCACCAGATAATGAAATATTCACAACTAGGCTTAGGAATGTCAGTCTGTTGGTTAAAGGTCAGTTCTGAATAAGTAGCTAAAGGAGGCTAATTTGCAGTGATGTGATTAATTTTCCAAGACAATGATGACAATCCACTGCTGTCATTCTCTTAGTTATCTCTGAGAGAACAATTTAGGAGATCTCTGATGAAAATGTTACACAGAATTTATAATAGGCTTTCAGACTTTGAAAAGATTTTCAGGAGTGCTTTAGAGAAAATCTCTGGCACCTTGATCCACATGTTTGTTTCTTGCTTTGTTTTTCTCTTGGTACTGTTACAGGGCTTCTTGACTCAGCATTATGTTGTCACTCCACAACATGCTAGTGAGCTGCCTCCTGTCAGATAACTCTGAAGGGTGGTCAGCTGAGGATTCAGCTCTTCTATAAAAAACAAAAAGCAACCTTTTTTTAACTTGCTGTCATTTTACATCCCCTCAAATATCATTTGAAAGAATGCTTGTATGGTCTCTGTGCAGTATCCAATCCACTGGCTGGAATCTTTTTGGAAGGACAGCATGGATCCAGAGGCTAGGATGTACAGCCAGCCTGTTTTGAGGCCAAAGATGGAAAATAATGTCTTACAGCTACAGTGAACTGACTACTTTTAGATGCACAAGTATTTTGAAAGTGGTCTTTATTGTTCAATAGTGGAATAGAAGGAAGCTAGGTCATTTGCCCATGATTGCAGTCTTCCTATTTATGGCACTGTCTTTAAGCATTACTAACTATGCCAGCTATCTTCAACCCCTGTTCCTGGGGGACAATGACAATTACATTTTCTCTTTTCCTTGCTGCAGTGTTCTAAAAGTCAACCTTTTCCATTCTTTCATCTGCTGTGAGGCAAAGGGTGTCAAGAGTTTGAAAGAGCTCAGAAGAACCATTCTCCTAGAACTTTCTTATCTTTGATGACAATCTGAATTTCTTCTTCCCATTTGTTTTTTAATCTGCTGTGACTTCTCCATTTCACACTACTTTGAATTTCAGAGAGAATGGCTATTTGTCTTTTAAATACATCTGTTTTTCCTCTTGCAGTTTGGTAATTTATTTTCACTGTCAGAGTAAGGCAGACTGCTGTATATCAGCATAGGAGGTTTTTTAGAAGTAAAAGTATGTAAGGCATTTTGAGCATTTGTTTTTTTGGCGAATTGTTTAAATGAATTCTGACCTGATTCAGAGATGTAATATTTTGTTTCATTTAAATTATTTATATATATATATATATACATACCCATTTAACTCAGAAGATATTAAAGGCATTTTAGAATGAGAGATAGAAAAAAAATTCAAGTGAATGTGGTTATTCATTTTGCATCCATGTCTGATAGAAGAAAATTCTGAGTTTGGTTCCATTGGAAAAGCATGAGAATGATAGTTTATTAAAAGTGTATGTGATCAAGTGATGAGCATGTAAAATCACAGGCAAAATGTAGCAATAATATTTTTTGTATTCTTGTCCATGTGAGTGGATTGCAGAAACCTATTTCTTTTTAATCCAAACTTCTATTCCCACTTGATTTACTATCATGATGTGATAAACCTTATACAGTGTTTGGTATCACCACTCCATAAAGGTTGCCTTTTGTTTCTTTCATACCACAGGAGTAATAAATAAGGGATATTTTTATTGGTCAGAAAAGAGGTTTTCTTCTAGAATAAAAAAATGAGAGGTCATCTGGATAGGACATGCCTCCTGTTTTTTATGGTCTATCCACACATGAAATCTTTGAACTGGTATATGAAACAGACCTTGGAAAGACACTATGCATCTGAATTTGAGTAAAAGCTACTGGCCTATTATATTACTATTATTACCAAATACTAACATGTTTGAAACCAAACAGAACTCCACAGATTTTTGACACCAACACAAAATTGCCTTTGAGAAACCCTATCAAAGAAGGTTTTAGATGCAATTGTTATAATGCTTGTATCACCTCTACTAATGACTGTGCAAATGTGTTCTACAACAACAACAATAAAAACTCCAACTTTAACAAGGACAAATATTCTTTCTAGTTTTTCTTGCTATACGGCTCTAAATCCTTCCAAGTGCCCATATTACACCAACATACAGTCTGGATATTCTGGTTTTTGCTAGTGCAAATACAGATGAGCAACAATAATTTCATTTTACTGGAGTTTCATCACTTTACAGGGGCAGAGATTTTCACTCTCAGAATTTCATAAAAAAGAACATCAGATTCAATGTTCTGGTAAGCCTTCTGGCAATAAATCAAATAGAGCCTGCCTGTATTTCTGTAGTTCAGAAAAAAAGTACACTTGCTTTCTGTAATATTTGATAATGTCTAACTTAAAATCAGCTAACAAAGTCCTATTTCTCTAGGAAATTCTAGCAGTTGATTTTATTTAAAGAGAAAGAAATACCTTGCTTGAAATATTTTTTGTGAAGAACAAGGAAATTAATTACCTTGTAATTAAACACTTTGTAAAATGTACAATTATTTGTAACAATAAAGTTAAACACCATTTTGATTTGCATCATTCTGATCTAATGTTACTTTCATGGTTTTATTTTCCCCACATATCTTGGTAATATATATTAAATATGGGCCTTTGGTGTACTAGTATGTTAAATTCTGTAAGTCTTCCCAATAAGTAAATTTAAAATAAGCATTAATTTCTTCTTTTCCTGAATTCCATCTTGTTGAAATGTTCTCTCATAATTTATGAAAAATTTTGTCAAAATTGATGAAAAGCTGTTAATACAAAACTGTATTTTTAAAAATGTCATGCTGAGAATTTTGCACCCAGTTTTAATTTTTCTATCAAGAGCTGTTGCCTTTTTTAAAACCTACAACTCTCAAGCTGTTTTGCTCAGGATGTAATTACAGTTACTTGTTCTCTGTATACAAAATTTTCTTCAGTACTTTGAAACCCTGTTCAAATTTTTGAAAAGTTTTAGCTAACTAAACCAAAGTTATTGATTTTTTTTGTTTTTAAGAGTATTAAAAATGAAATTATTCACAGAAACAGTCAGTCTGACAAGCTCTAATTTAGATCCTTTTTAAAACTTTACAAAATCAATGCATTTTATTGAATTATATATAAAAAAAATTTATTTCTATAATTATTTCCGATCTGACAAAACAAACAAACAAACAAAAAGAACACAAGAAAGGAAACAGCTACATTATTTCTGATGAACTCCTCTAGTCACACCAAGTTTATAGCAACAATGTGTATGATGAGAACAGTATTTCAAAAGATGGTGCACACTTTTAGATACAGAATTTCTGCCTCTCAATCAGTATCTTTATGACTGCTTTGAACACAAAGGCCAAAATTGAACCCCATATACTGCATACACTCTGATATAAGTTTATTACATGAGATGGAATAGGAATATACAGGAAGAGGGAGATCTAGGCTCTTCCATGCTGGGGACTAAACACCCTTATGTATATGGGAGCGCTTATGACTGCTGTTCAGTGTAGTGTGGTCAGGTAATGGCAGTCCAGCTGTGCAGTTGGGTACTTTCCTTTTTTTCTCATTCTGTTTTCAAGCCCTGAATTTTTTAAACTTTGCAAGTGCTGCTCTAAGACACTGCATAGCAGGTTTGCACTACTGCTGTGAGTATCAGTCCTGTGCTGATCACTTGGCAACTTTTTGCCAGGGGCAGATATAATCAGAAATCAGTGGAGCAGAAAAAAGGAAAATTTTTGTTATGAACTTTGCTGTTATAGTAGGCATACCAAGAACTTCAAAAAGATAGAGAGGGCAAATTAAAACTTAGATGATGCAGTTTCAAGTTCCCTTGTTCTGTCACATTATGGGTGAGCTTTAGACATGAGAAGGACAGGGAGGGAAGAAGGGATCCTGTGGATAACTAAAAGCTGCAGATCCTTAACATGACAAGCTGATGTTGCTCGCTAGCTGAGGAGAGATGGGAGGCACAGAAGGAATAGAAGTAGATTGGTATCAGATGTATTGCTGCCAATATTAGAACCATTGGTTCATTTGGCTTTTGGATGTTGGATGTTCCTCGAAGAGAGGTGAGGCCAAATTCGTGCCTCTAACTGACAGAAGTCTAGCACATGTCTAGATTGCTGCTGTTATCACAAAAGAAAAAAAAAAAACGACACTAATTTTTGTTCCTTTCGAGAATTGTGGCTCCCAGTGTAAGTCTCCTGAGATGCATTTCACTTTTTAAATCCACATTAATCATTGAAATAGCTTGCTGGTAATGAATTAGAGTCCTCTTTCTCACTGGAGCTGACTGAGCCCTCACTGAGTCGTCCCATGCAGGGCACTATCTGTCTGTGAAGGTCTGCTATTTCTACCCTTCTCTTGGTCTCATTTGATCTTTGCCTGGTTGAGTTGAGAGATATAGAGAATCTATATTTATATGCTCTCCAAAATACAGGGATTTGTCATTTTGTGTAGAATATTAAGCTGGATAGAATAGTGGCTGAGTATGCTTTATTCTATCAAGTGCTGAAGTAGAAATGAATACTGTTAGAACAGAGTAGGGTTTAGAAAACCAGTAACTTTCTAAGTATTTAGAGGAGTCATTGAAGATACAAGCATATGAGTTTGGACCCTGTGTTATGAGCAGTTAAAGCAATTTCTCTGACCAAAGGCAATAAAATCATATGCCCCTAATGTCAAAGTGAAGGCATAAAAAGTAATGACTTGTTATTATTTTTTTCTAAACTGTATCTGATATGATATGCTAACTTGTTTGACAAAATAATTTATCTATTGCAATGACTTTGTTTTTTTAAGCTATTATATTTCAGTTAACTTAATAAATTTTAAATCTCCATCTCCTCTACCGTTTCTTCCCTATAAACTAGTTCTATGCTACAAGATGAAGCCTCTGTGCTCTTTAAAATAACCATTTAGTTTGGCACTGCAGAAGGTGCACTAATTAATATAATCAAAACCATAAGCCATTACTGCAAGCTTGAAATGGACAATTTAATGGACTGAGTTTTATGCACTTTCTAATGAAAGTTGACCCCTTTGGTTAATCAGAATTCATAGTAACTCAGCAATGTCTAAGTGTTGCATAAAATTCTTTACCTGAAGCTGGCAAATAGACTGTGGTTAAAAGAGGAGAGAAGAGGAAAGCAATAAAAGAGACCTCATAATAATAAAAAAGCCCTCATAAAAGTCCATGATATGCATTTATTCAGGTTAGATATGTGATACTATTCAATATGCTTTAGAGAAGGAACTATTTCTGAAAGAATAAGGAAATCCATACTTAGAAAGACATGTGTATTTTAATATAAGTGTTGCTAGTCATTAGTTCCTGGCTTATTAGTGCCAATATAATTCTTCCACTTAGACTTCAACTAAACAGTTATTAGTTAAGCAAAGTGTCCTAATAGCACTTCACACCCAAGGCCTAATTTCACATCAAAGGTATAACTGGTGATATAGGAACATAAAGGGATCAATAGTGATTTATGTCTTTTAAGTACATTCAGTCATTTTTCATTTTGATTGTCAAATTTACTGAATGTCAAGAGAAAGCATGATGGCCTTGTATTTTAAAGCAGTGGCATAAATATTGCCAGAAAGAAGTAACAAAAATGAGATAATCTTAAAAATTTAGATTATCACTGTCCCTATATGTAATGTGTTCAAAGAAATAGTTACTGACAGCCTGCAAGTGCCTTGTAGACACTTCTTAAATGTAACAATTTTGTAATACCTAATTTGTATTTTCAAGATATAAAACATTGTTAGAAGGAAAAATCTTAGTGCAGTTTTTTGTTGCTATTTGTGAATTAATGCAGAGAATTTACTCATGTAATTGCAGTAGTGAGAGAGTCCTGATGCATCTTTAGTATTCTTTCTTTGTGATTTTTAGGTTCAACTTATATCCATTCTTGTTTGAGGGCTGAGGATCCAAGGTGGGTATACAAATAAAGAACTGACTTCTGAGCTTCAGGGATTTACAGTTTCCGTACAAGTAGTGTTTACATTTCTGTGGGTTGTTTTCTTAATGATTTTAATGATGTTTCAAATATACTTTACTAGACATAAATTCAAAGTCTGAAAACTGCTGATTTGAGACTGTTCCATGGGCACTGCTTATACACTATAACAGAATTGAAAAACATTTTAGTCCTCTAATGCACTGCTGTTGGAGGCAGGGTCTAACAGGTTTGATTCCTTTGACAACAGTTGTATTTGCAAAGACTGTTAAAAACATGACATCAATAAAATTAAATTATTAAACACTAGTGTTTAGAACAGGCACAATTAATTGCTTCCTCTTGTTCAAATAATACTCATCATATTTATGCCAAAGAATTCTACATAAATAATGTTCTCTAGGTAATTTAATCTTTCAGTAGATTTCTACAGGAGAACACAAAATTCAAGAGGACAAATTGTCTCCTTATTTACCCCATAGGGTATGAAACCTCTCTGTTCGTTTAATGGAGTTCACTGGAATTAGCTTTCTGTGAGCAAAGACAGATTTTGACCTCTTTGCCTTCCACAATTCAGGAATTACAATTAGTCAGGTTAGAAAGCTGTTGGGTAAAAAAAGTCTCTGTTAGTTTGTGCAGAACCTGCAGACAGCTTCAATAGCTTCACATAGTTCCTGGAGGCTTATAATTTGCAAGCAACTTAAGTAATTGTCAGTTCCCTCCTCCTGCCTTCTGTTTCATGAGGTACTCATAAATATGTGGCCATATAGACAAAAGAAGCATGCAAGCATAGCAGGGATTAGCCTTTTGCATTGTTATTTTATATTAGCTTGCTTCAATGTCATTTCATGAAGAAAAGCCTCAATTTTAATTTTTAATTGTGTTTAAATGTATTTTTATTACTATGAAGAGCCTGTTCAGCAGGTGAATGCTATGTAACCTCTTTCACTAAAAGACCTGGCAAGCAGGACTTCTCTGGGTAGAGGGCTCCCCTGCAAACAGATTGATTCTCTGGGCTCTGTGTGTGAGAGAGAGAGACCAAAACAACCCATTATCAAGGAAAGTCAGTTAGCACAACCACACTGCTTGCTACATATTTCCTTACCTCAGCATAATTTCACTCTCTCTCTCTCTCTCTCAATATCTACATTAAAGAAAACCAGCTAGTTTGTTCTTATCCATGAGTCTTTTAATAAGTTAATTGTCAGCACTGGCCAATCAGCACTCCAGGCATTTTTCCACTGACTAGTTGGAGGCAGCTAGTGATAAACCAAACCAGAAATATTATTGTTGCTTCCTAAGGAATCTGCTCAGTGTTTATTTAATTTTAAATTGTATTCCTACCAAACACTTCATTTGATTTAACTCCTAGAAGTAATAAAGGGTAAAATGCTAAGGGATGTAGGAGCAGACGACTAAATATGGAGGTCTGTACATGTTTTGAGTTACACATTCAAACATATTTTATATCCCTTCTCCACAGCAACAATGAAAGTGCCTTTTTATTTTTTTCCAGAATTAGGTATCTATGGTGGCTTTTATCAACCTTTGGCGAGATAAAGCAATCAGTGCATGAACCAGAAATGACAGCAATAATGTAGTGGCAGAAATTGCATTTTAAAGAAATGGATGCTCTCAGAAATCTGCAAGGCAAAATAGACCATCATGCTCTCAAGCAATGAAAGTGAAAGAGAACAAAGCCACACACTTACAAGTAAATAAGTCAATACTGATCTAGTTTGCTGCTTTGGTAATTTAAGTGTGTTACTTCATCTCTTCCTACTTCATTTTTCTTATATATATAAGAACTGAATCTATTAAAACTAATATGAAATAGCAATATAAATTACTTTTTCAGGAAATCCTTTTCCTTCCTGAACTTTCTGTTTATAAAAGCTGCTAGGGCAGTGAATTAAAAAAGGATTAAATTCTGCCACTGTATAAATGCAATAAGAATTCTATAATTAAACCAGTTGATCCAAACATCTGAGCACTGTAGACAAATTCTCAGACGCAAAATGCACTCTGAAATACATATTTTTCTTTTAAAATGTGAATCAATAATACTACTCAATACAACAGTAAAACATGTTCAGAAAATTATGCAGAAGCTGGGAGTCCAAAGTACCTGAAATCTTGGAGTAAGTTAAGGACATCATCCTATAGACTGAATTGCCATGTTAATTCTAGAGAAGAGAAGTGAGATTGTTTCCTAGCACCTTCAAGAAAAAGTCAATCCTACTTGTCAACTCTGTCATACAAAATGAGAATTTGTCTAAAAATTAGAATTTTCCCAAAGTGTGAAATTTTCTGTGGGCTAAGTTATGGTCTCTGACACCAAATTAAATCCTCAACAATAGCACTAATATCAAGATAGGTATTGTCAGAACTGGAAATTTTGAGATTTGGTCAGAAGATAAGTCTTCCATTCAAATCCTTCATTGTTGTTACACCATGGTTTCTTCTAGAATTTTAGACATAAATTCTTTAGCCTCTTTTCCTGGCTCAATTTATCATATTCTACCTTTGTGAGAGGTTGAGTTTAGTTTGTTTATGGGGTTTGTTCCTTTGGATTCTGGGTTTGGGGTTATTTTTGTGTTTTGTTTTTTGCTACTGTTGGGTGTTTTTGTTTGTTTGTGTTTTTTGTTTGTTCGTTTGTAGTTTTTTTGTAGTTTTTTTTTATTTTGGTTTTCTTTATTTGTTTACTGTTTTCACTTTGGATTGTAAGAGACAATTCTAGAAAAATACTGTGGGGACCTTTAGGTAGCATCTCTTTTCTAGCACATTCATCTTCAAAATAATTGAACTGTCTGGAAGAATATTCACCAGTATAAAATAAAAGGATATACAAGATGAAGAAAAACTATTGTACATTCTCTGTCAGCTCCCAACATCCAGCTGTTCTGTATATCTAAAATGATGAGTGCGTGGCATTTTTTAGGGATACCTCTATGAATTTCAATTTATTTTACAAAAATGTATAATGAGAACATAATTGAATCTAGATTTATTATGCAACGAGCAATTTTTTTTTGTCATGAGGTGGGAGAAGAGGAAATTCTCAAAAATGCCTTGTGAAATATCTCAACTGCAACCAGAATTCTTATGAAGCAGGTAAATAAAGCATACTGGTTCTCTTATGCTATTATTTAAAGGAAAAGAATTTACTGATTAACACCAAGGACTATATTATATTTCATGTATTATGCCTTTGCTTAATTATTGTATTTAATTATGGTATTTTTCTTAATATCTTCTGCTTAAAATAAATTAAAATAAGGTTCTCAGGCAAACTCAAAGGAATAAGATTATCAGACATCACATCTAGTGTTGAAGAAGTGAGATTAGCTGTTTTGTAGGAAAATGTCAGCTGAAAATTGCCCATAGTTTTGTATTCGTCTGTGGTACAGAAATTTCTTAACTTCCATATTTCTTCCAAAAAATTTTGAACGTCTTAGGACTGCACGAAAATGCTTAAAACTGATCTAAAAAATGCTGGTAACATTTGAGGGATGGTGACACTGGTTTTCCTGACCACTAACGAATCTGAGGCACGGAATAGTGAAGGAGCATGCCACTGATTCTTTGTGATTTGTGTGGAAATTGTGCATTGATGGAACATAGATCCCCCATGAACAGAATCCGCACTGTCCATTACTTTGAAAGAAGTTGCTTATAACCCTTCAGGATGTCTTGCAAGGATTTTCTGAAAATAGAGTGAGATTTCTTGATTTGATAGTCTGAGAAAAGTTGAACAAAGAAGAAAAAATAAAATAAAATTTTAAAAAATTAGGAAGATAAAATTAATGGCAAAGTCCTCATGCTATAGGGAGACATTTTTCTCAGAATATTAATATGTAAACATTGTTAAATTAGTATTTTTAAGTACTGAAATTATACTTTGAGCTAAAAATACAGGCNGAACAAAGAAGAAAAAATAAAATAAAATTTTAAAAAATTAGGAAGATAAAATTAATGGCAAAGTCCTCATGCTATAGGGAGACATTTTTCTCAGAATATTAATATGTAAACATTGTTAAATTAGTATTTTTAAGTACTGAAATTATACTTTGAGCTAAAAATACAGGCTTGAACACAGAGAAAATAGATAATTTTGTTCAACATTAAACCTCTTAAAACTGGCAAGAATATTTGATGCAATAACACTTTTAAATAACATCAGACCGAACAAGTTATTAATCTGTATATGTTGCTAACTAATCACTACAAATGTTTTTTGAGACATTTATTTAGAATTAAAAACAAAAAGAAAAAAAAGTCTTGCAGTGTATCCCAAACCCTGAGGGTATTGATATAGGAGAAATTACCCCAAATTTGTGGTAACCATGTTCCTTAAAAAAACATAACAATTACATGTGAAAGTATTCCTTTTGAAGGGCAACTCTACCTGTGTGCATTGCTATTTCTACTGATGGTGTTTTATTGTCTTATATTATCTTAAATAATAGATAGTAGAATTAGAAATGACTGATTTGGTCATCTGTACTTTCAATCATACTCACAATTTTTATCTTTTTTTATAGGTTCATTCTGTGTGGTATGCCTTGAATGCTTTTGGTGATAATAGCTGTTTTGGCAGGTTATTCCACTATCTAATTGATTTAACTGTTATACAGTGCTTTTTTACTTTTTGGTCTCCATTTTCATGATTTCAGGCCTTAACTTTTTCTTACAAGGACAAATTAAGCTAAAACTGTTTTGGTTTTATTTTTTTTTTCTTTTTGATAATTTCCTGGAAGGTACTTATATTTTAATTACCTCTTACTTATCTCCTCTGTAGACTGTAAAAACTCCTTACTCTCAACCTCAACTATAACTTAATAGTTCATTCTTCCTCAGCTTTTCAGCACTTTCACTGCTTCTCTGTCTACCCTAATGTTGTCATTTTTTACAGCACAGAGATAAGAATTACAGTGCTCCAAAAGCACTGTGACATTTTTTATAGTATGTATATAAATTTTAAAGAAATATTTGCAATTATTGGCAGGCAGTATTTTAATCTATTTTAGAAGTATTAGAACGTGGCCAAGTCAAGAGTAGCTGAATGAAAATGTCACCTTGCTTAAAAAACTTCCCTTAAAGCAATGGAGAACAGGTGCCTTGGTTTCAGTAGTATTTCACTATATAACTCTTGTTGAAAGTGCTGTTTGATAAACTGAGCTGTTTCATTGGGTGTTTTAAAAAAAGCCAACAAACACCGAGTAAAAAAAGCTTTCTGTCACAATATAATTGCTTTGATACAGCTAATCTTTTCTCATTCATAGCTAACACATAAACCTCCTTATTCATTACTGTATGAGGGGCCTTTGCATAAAAAGAGACTACCCAACTGCACTGTCACAAATCAGGATTATTATAACTTTCTATTTATAACAAACAGCCATTAACAATGTTTTTATTGTTATTTAGACTTGCTATGTTTTTATTGCTATTTAGACTTGCTGATATCAATCCATATGGGGCTTCTCTTTTATCTATATTATATGGGAATAAAGACGCACTTTCTTCCTATTCCTATGTAGTTTCTTTCTAAACACCATTTAAATGTTAGTCAGTGTAAGGGACTGAAATGAAAGTACTAGATCTTGACATTTAATTTTGACTGTTTTGTTCCTCAGCCTTCTTGCACAACACATCACTAAGCTCTGTTGAAATAAATCTTGTCTTATATTGAATTAGCACTTTTCTGCAAAGCTGTTTTCCATCTGTGTGCCTCCCCAGCATAGACTGGTGTGTGGGGTTGTTCCTTCCCAGGAGCAAAAATTTGCACTTCCTCTTGTTGAACCTCATGAGTTTCCTGTTGGACCATTCCTACAGCTTGCTGAGGTCCCTCTGGATGGCAGAATGGCCCTAAGGCACATCAGATACTCCCCCAGTTTTGTAGCTGAGGCTACACTCTGTGCCACCATCCAGGTCACTAACGAAAGTGTTAAACAGGATTAGACTTAGTCTAGGTCTAGTTCAGCTTAGGACTAGGGGTGGGGCCAGGGGTACACTGCTACCTGCTGGCCTCCAACTAGATTCTGTGTCACTGATCACCACCCTCTGGGTTCAGCATTCACTTTTCAAACAACCTCACTGATGTAAGAGACCTACCATGAAGAGAGATCTGAAATAGTCTTGGATCTCTGCCTGGAAGTTCTTGCTGAGATACATAAATATGTTGACTTCTTAATTTGATTTAAAATCGCATTTTTTGTTAATGTTTTTTAGTTGGCTAATGAATAATTTTGGATTTGAAGTCCAAATTTGTGTGTGAGATCATTTTCTTTACAAAATGACTGAATTCAAGACCAGACATATCTTGAATGAAGATTCAAAATTTTGATAATATTTCTGCCAAGGTACTTATAATTTAGGCCACTTTCAGTCTTTCTCTCTCCATCTAATGGCTCACTGTCTGATAATTTTTGTTTGTGATCACAGAGAGATACTGGCATTTGTAATAATTTTCCCTATACTCACTCTATTTTCACCTTGTCTTCAAGTCTCTCCTGTTACTGTTGGTCCTTTCCATTTCTTTCCACTTAATGTAACATTTTATATGTTGAGATTTCAAGTTCCTGATGGAAAATAATAACTACAAGCAAAGTGTAGTAGCACCACAAATTAAGAGATTCATGGCAGTCCCATTTCTACTAATTTTTTTTGTAAAAAATTTTAATAATCTGAGAAACAAGAATAAATTCTTAATTCTTATCTGTTCTTCTCATAATCTTCTAAATGTGAGAATAACTGTTGAAATACCTTCTTTCGATATTGTTCTGATATCTTCTATTTTATTTAGTCTGGATGGTGATTTTGAGCATTCTTTGAATTTATGTGTGACCATAAAAATATCAGAGCCTTAGACAGAATGAAAAAATCAGTTGTTCCTGCTCATTCACTTCTTTAGCATACCATTTCAGGCAAATGTGAGCCTTGGTGATAGCAATCCCTTAACAGTTACCCCTTCTGCTCTTGAGGAAAAATTGAATGAATTGCATTGAATGAATTAGCAAAATTCACCATAAGACAAAATCCATGCAGGAAAAGCTAAAGGCTTATATGGCCCATATGTAATAATATGCAGTTTGGGCCTATTTTTAATGAAGGCTGTTTTGATATGGTGGAAGAAGAGGCTGAAGCTGTGGCTGAAGAGAAACAGAAGTGCACATACATGTCTGTATCAAGATTATCTATTTAAAGCACATAATAAAGACAATATTTCTAATGCTATTCGACAGTATTTTTATATATTTAATTCTCCCTAACTACATCTTTATACAGTTAGCAGCATAAAATTCATGTTGCAGGACTGTGGGCTGAGATTTAGAGAAAAGGACAACTAAACATTCACTATTTTAATTGGTAACTTCTGCCAAACTTTCTGAAATCCTGAAATCCAAAACTCAGGATGGATATATGCTATGTTCCCATTGCAATTATTTTGGTTGCAATTGCTGTTCCAATAACTGAACATGAAAATGATTGATTATGTGTCCACATGCAGATTTGCTTCCTCTGTAAGTAAACTTTCTTGAGTCCAGTAATTAATTGCATGGGCCATTGAATATGAACTGGCTGCAAAATGCTATAATATTTAGTTGGTCACAGTTTTCATGAAGTATAAGTGTCCAAGACAAAGGCCTCAGGGTGACTGCCCAAATATATCCATGAGATATTAGATATTTAGAAGTTTTGGAATAACTGGAATTACTCCTGTAAGGTTATTTTTATGTAGCCAAGCTGAATGCAAAATATACTCCCTCTCCTCGAGTGCTATTTTCATTTTTTAAGTTTTTAAATCAGTTTGCAATGTGTAGATTAACCAAAAGGTGTAAGATATTACAATATCAGGCATGAGACCATTTTAGAATAAGTAGCTGGAATGCCCATAGTATGAATATGAGAAGGGTAAAATATCAGCTATATCTTCAAAGGGAGTATTATTTTTATTTTAAAGCAAAGATTTTTTTTTTCTGCCAGTTGAACAAGAATTCTGTCAGGGAAGTGAGATTTATGCCTTCCAATTTCTTTTCTGCAGTACAGACTTAGTTAAAAAATAATCAAAAAGATTTTTTTAGAAATCATTGAACTTCTGTAATCAAAGGAGCTCATTTTTGAAATTCATTATTATTTTCTTTCTTTTCTCCTCTCTCCACTCCCACTGCTCTTTCTCTCTTCTCTTTTCCTCTGAATTTTGAGCCTGAAACAACATTAAAACTTATATAAACAAACCTCTCTTTCTTTCTCTGACATTTATGGAAAAAAAAGCAAAGAGGATTTTCAGTCATTTCTATTAAGTATACACTTAAAATTCTTTGTCTGAAAAACATATAATATTTAGAAACCAGGTCTCCCTGTTGTATACATTTTGATTCCTTATCAGCTCTTTTCATTCTGTCAGATCACAGGACTGCAAAAGCCCACCAGGGTCATCAAATTCAGTATTGTGCTATCACAGGCAAAAACATTATACTGATCTTTTTATGAGTCATTGAACTGGATCTTAAAATTAACTAGGTGGGATTTGGGGAGCTTTTTTTTTCTGGTTGAGATACAACAGTAGGAACTGTTTCAACTTAAAAACCTGTTAATATTACAGATTTGTGATTTTGACCAAAATTTCTAACCTAACCAACAAAATGTCTGTGGGGCCTGGTGACATGCATCCCAGGGTCCTGATGGTACTGGCTGATACAGCTGCCATGCCACTTTCCATGCTATTTGAGAAGTCATTTGAGTCAGGAAAAGTCCCCGGTGATTAGAAGAAGGGAACCATCACTCTTATTTTACAGAAGGGAAAAAGAAGACCCAAAAAACTACAGTCTGGGGAGCTTCACCTCTCTGTCTAGGACACTCATGGGACAGATAGTCATGGGAGTGCTAAGTCATATGCAAGACAAAGAGATGATCCAAGACAACCAGCATGGCTTCCCTAGGGGCCAAACACGTCTGGCCATTCTGGTGTCCCAATGTGATGGAGCCACTGTAATGATCAAAGGAACACCAGATCATGTCATCTGCCTAGACATCTGTAAGGCCTTTGACACAGCCCCCAAAAATATCCTTGTCTTCGGATTGGAGACACATGGATTTTTAGGGTGGACTATTCAATGGATAAGGAATTGGATGGAGAGACAGAGAGTTTGGTCAATAACTCCAGGTGGAGACTGGTGACGAATGGAGTCTCTCAGGGCCCCTTTCTTGGGGCTGGTGCTCTTTCATATCTTCATCAGTGACACAGACACTGAGAGCAAGTGCACCCTCAGCAAGTTTGCAGATGACATCAAGCTGAGTGGTGTGACTGATAAACCAGAAAGAAAGGACATGATCCAGAGGGACCTGGACAAACTCGAGAAGTGGGGCCACAAGAACCTCATACGATTCAAGAAATCCAAGTGCAAGGTGCTGCACCTGGGTCAGGGCAGTCCCAGACATGAGTACAGACTGGGAAAAGAAGTCATTGAGAGCAGCCTTGCAGATAAAGACTTGGGGATTCTTGTGGATGAAAACCTGGATATGAGTAATGTGCACTTCCAGCCCAGAAAGCCAAGAGCATCCTGGGCTGCAGCAAAAGAGGAGTGGCCAGCAGGTCAAAGGAGGTGATTCTGCCTCTCTACTCTTCTCAAGTGAGACCCCACCTGTAGTGCTCCACCCAGCACTGGGGTGTTCAGCACAAGTTGTGAGCCTGTTAGAACAGATCCAAAGGAGGCCTACAAAGATGATCAGGCCTGGAGCACCTTGCCTATGTGAAGACAGTCTGAGGGAGTTGGGGTGGTTCAGCCTGGAGAAGAGAAGGCTCCAGTGAGACCTCATTGTGACCTTTCAGTATTTAAAGGGGCTTATTAAAAGAAGGAGAGGAACTTTTTACAGGAGCAGACACTGATGAGACAAGAGGGAATGGCTTAAACTAAGGAGAGATTTAGATTAGATCTCATGGAGAAATTCTTTAATTAGAGGGTAGTTAGGCACTGGAACAGGCTGTCCAGAGAAGTTGTGAATGCCCCATACCTGGGAGAGTTCAATATCAGATTGGATGGGGCCCTGAGCAATCTGATCTAGTGAGTGGCATGCCTAGCCATGCCTGGGAGGTAGGAACTAAATGATATTTAAGGTGTCTTCCAACCCAAGCCATTGATAATCCTATGAAAAAGTTGTAATGTCTCTGTGTAACTACTTTGCATGGTTAAAGCATGGTTAAATAAAACCTCTGTGTAAATATTGTAGCAGTATCAGGTAGCTGGTGGTATTGTAACTGTGGCAACACAAAGGTAAATTACTAATAAAAAGATTGGTTTCTTCCTCTTTTTTAAAATTGTTTTCTTAATTTTGTATGCCAAGTGTTGCAGCTTTCTGTGGATTTCACATAGTGTCAAAGGATTTTGACCTTATACATCTGAATAACAATCAGACAGGCCTTACATCCATTTTATTAAATATTAATTGTATTCAGGAAGATGGACATTCATTTTACAGGATCATGTTGAGCAATATTTAATGCAAAAGATGATCCCAAAGCCAATAGGAATGTTTTTGTGCATCAGAAACTACATAATAAAAACAAAAGTGGCATATTATATCCATTAACTAAAGCACTCGGGAAGATCAGTAACTGCACCATTTGTGGAGCTTCCTACCATAAAAGATGGCTTCCTTAACAATGTCTGCTCTTTCTATGAGTTAAACCTCATTTAACTTAAACCACAGCAGTTGTAAGGTGATTCTCCTGTGTATTAGCAGTGTATTTATCCCCCATTTTCTCTTTCTTGCCTGAAGAAATGCAAACATCAAATGAGGTGTCAAGACCTGCTAAAAAATACATGAAAATTAGAATGGAACTGAAAACCACAGTATTCTGGGTGAAGAGCTATCATAGATATGTCTGATAGAAGCCTGTGTCACTAAGAGCAGGGAGTTGGCTTTGTCTTCATTTTTGTATTGCTAAAAGTAGATTAAAAAACAAAAAAAAAGAGGGTTAGACAAAAATAAATCAGTTTTCAGCAGAATGTAAAAAAAACCAATTCAAGGTTAGAAAATCCACTTACTGGTCAGAGAGACTAGAAATATAAGCAGTTTATATGAGAAAATCTATCCTTTCTCCTGAAAACCTTGCAGGAAGGTTTCAGTATGCTCAGTAGCTTTCAAGGTTACAATAAGCCTTATGCTGCTCCTTTTAATTCTTACACAGCTCTAGTCTCCTTTGAGACCTAGCTGCCGATTCCCTGCTCCTCAGTGTCTCACTATGACAATCCCTTCTGTCTGCTTCATCAAGTGTTATCTTTCATGTCTGTGTCCCAAGGGAAGAATCACTTTCCTCTCCTTGTAGTGTTTTATCTGACCTGTTCCTTGTAGAAGGTTGTCTTTATAAAAGAAATATGGATCCTGTCCATATTTGCAGCCAAATAAGAAATGAGAAGAAGGGGAGTAAACTTAGAGAACCATCCCTTCTCCTGATATAGGTGTTTAGCCTTTTGTTGTGCAACTCCCCATGGGTTATCTGCTCTGGCAGTTCGACAAGTAAGCAACAGAATTTATATTAGAATCATACAGAAATGAAAGGCAATGCTCCCATCTCCTTTGATGCTGTAATACAGCTGTAAGAGTAGTCACCCAAGTGGGACAGAACTGGATTAATTTTTCTGAGAGAATTTTAGATTCCTTTTTCCTCCAAGGTAAATGTTCTGTCAGAATGCAAAGGTTTTGGTGGAACAGAATTATCCCTTCAAATTATTCTGTTTTCTAGGATAATAAATATTCAGGAGGTCAGAGAATACTTGAGAAGGTTCACATTTCATGGTTTAATTCTTGCCAAATGCACAAGTTGGAGGAGCTATCTGAATCCATGTTGAGGCAATTTCAAAGCACTGTAATTTTCACTGCCACCTCCCACTCCATGGGAAAACGTTGTACATGTGCAATTATGAATTTTTCTCTTAAAAATCTTCTAGCTCTTTAGTATAAGAGGAATGTCCAGTTTGTGTTCTGCAGTCAGCCTAAGCCGTTCTGGTCATGCCTTGAAAGATACAGATTCCTGTGAATTATGTGATAAGTAGTTGTATTTCCTATGGGTTCTAGGTGGTTGAAAACATCTGCTTATTTATCAGAAGAATCTACAAAGACAGTTTGATGATATGTAGGTTTCTGAGTTCATTTATTAATCCTGCCTAAATATGACTGAGTCATCATAACTTTTCATACCAACCAGGGCTGGGAGTGTACTCTTTTTTATATCTGTGCATGTTGTTTCATTTTTCTCTCCCTAATTCATCAAGTCTATAATAATTACTTTTTAAAACTCCAAATCTAGTGCATGGATTTTATGATTCTGGCTCCTGATATGAGGAAAGTAATTCTGACTTATCAAAAAGCATCTGTTGTGATTAATAAATAAATAAATAAATAAAGGATGCCAAACCCATATTCTGTGGTAGTTAAAAAGTGTTGGACAGAGATGTATGACTGGGGATTTTCAGATCATAATTATTCTGTAATTAAAGAAAATCAGCTACTGGTAATCCTGCAAGAGAAAATGTTGTAGCATAAATCTTTGATTAAATAATGTATAAGGGAACACATAACAGAAACTGCTGGTATTAATGCTGCTTCTGATTAGGCCATGCACCTTTTGTCTTAATTTGAGTATGATTGTCACTCCAAAAAAAGGCCAAATGGGAAAAGTGTTACTTCTTATGAGTCTTCCTTTTGAACCAATCAGCCATATGCAATATAAGTTCATATATATTTCATTAAACTCAGATGAAATTATGGAATTATCTATACTTGTGTGAAAGATAAAAATAGAATCAGTGTGAACTCTTACACAATGCAAGTCTCCTGTCAGAGTCCACATCATTTGCAGAATTCTGCCTCAATATCAGTGTCTTCCATGACCAACCTTCTATTCTTCTGTGAGATTTAGGTTATGATGTAAGAAGTGAATATTTCAAATAAACTTTTCTTTGTTATGTCACCTGCAATATACTAACAAAGCCTGTGCAAAGGCTAAATAAAGGTCTTCATTATCTTAGACACTAACACTCATAAAAGCCATTGAAATTAGTCCTTAGTATGTTGGCATATCTTCTGAAAAGCACACTCCAGCAGTAATAATGAAGTACGTTCTGAAAGTGGCAATATTCTGAAAATTAGTCTCTTGCTAGTATCATCTTCACTGTTCCTTTTCCTTCATTACTTCTTGTTGCAAATAATCTCTGATAAAAATATTTAATTTTTCTTGGAAATCAGTATTGAAGTTGGTCATTATATTTAAGTTATATTGATTGTTTTCACTGGGCCATTAAAAAGGGAAAAGGCAGGCAGGCAGACAGGCA
>VZRX01019524.1:0-28202 GCA_013398075.1 Notiomystis cincta
TTTGTGTCCAAACCGGCACAGACGGCGCTGCAGAAGTGTAAGAGAAATCTGAAAAGTCCTTTGAAACCCCTGGGGGAGCTGGGGACAGGAGGGGGGCTGGCTGCCAGCAGAGGCCTGGCTGCGGGCGGGTGTGGAAGAGTTTGGGGAGAGCCTTGGTGCAGGAGTGTGGCAGGAGGAGGAAGCCAAACACCAGGGGTTTGTGTCACACAGGGGCCAGAGCAGCCCTGAGGCTTGGCTGGAGCACAGGGAGAGGCCAGGGCCCCTTTCCATCGGGCCTCTCGGGTTTCTGGAGGGCACAGCCTCCTGTTTATCCCAATTTCCCTCTCTCTTTCCCCCTTGGCTGAGGTACCTGAGAGGTGCAGATTCCCCAAACCCCCTTTCCAGTGAATATTCCAAATACACATTTATTATTTTCTTTTTTTGTGTCAATCAGTGCAATTCCTATGGAATCTTTCCCGTTGTTTTTCTCTCAGTGCTGGTTTTACCCACCCAGGCTTTGTTTGTTAAGACAAATCCCTCATTCCTTTCAATTTGTTTGTGATATTTGTGTTTGGTGCTGAGAAACTCCTCTTGCCAGGGGCTTCCTGCTGCTCTGTGTGTGGCTGTGGCTCTTGGGTTGGTGTTAAGTGCAAGGAATTATTTACAACAGGGAGCAGAGGTTACTCCAACCTGTGGCACTGGGTGCTGCAGGTGGCTGGGGTGGGAGCTGTGAAGTGGAACTGCTCATTCCCAGTGAGGAATTTTGCAAAACTTGTAAAAGTTGCCCCAAATCTGTCATTTCTGAGAGTGTCTTTCAGTACTGCAGGAAGATAAGGCACCAAAGAAAACTGGCTTTTAATCAGAACCTTATTTTTGAATCAAAATCTTTCTGCTCGAATCAGAGTTGTCAATTTGTTTTGGTTTTTTTTGTTGTTGTTTTTTTTTTTTTAAAGTGGTATTTTTAGACTTTTAAATGTGGGTTTTTTGCATCCTTTAGGCTTTTTATTCACCATTGCAGTGGTGACAAACATCACCCTGCAGGTTCTAACTCTTCCTGCCCTACAAATGTGGTGTGAGGGACCCTTTGGAGGCTGTTGGGAGCTTGGGCTGGGAAGAGAGGCTAATTAAGATTTTAATTTATAACAAAAAGCAGAGCAGGAGGAGCAAAGGGCCTCTGTGAGCTCTGATCAACCCTGGGACCAGAGCTCTCCCCAGCCCTGAGATCTGGGGTTAAACCCCTGCTGAGGAGCTTTGCCTTTCCTGAGCACCTGGGCTCATCCAGGTCACAGGACAGGGAGGAATTTGGTTTTTTTTTTAAGTACTTAGGCCCATTTTAATTAAATTGTGGTTTGTTTACCAGGCTGCTCTTGGGAAGGGCTGCAAAGCTGCTTTGGGGGAGTTTTAAGGGGATGGAAAAGAAATTTTGCTGGAAACAGTGAACTGGTTTGAGTGTGCCATCACCTGGAGCTGCTGCCAGGGGGAGAAACAGCTGCAATTCCGTGTTTTGGCAGCAGTTTCCTCTGTGGGAAGTGGCTTAAAGTGCAGTTCCTCTTCTTGCAGTTTGGGTGGTGTGCCAAGGTGCTGCTGAAGCAGGCAGCTTCACCCCAGGGTGGAAACAACCTCAGAAAAAGCAGGAGCAGCTTATCTGGGTGGGTGGGGAAAGTGGGGCAATGTGACCCCTCTCCCTGACCGTTTTCTGCAGAGGAACTGGGGCTGCTGCTCTGCTGCTTGCAGGATGAGTCTGGGCCTGCCTGAAGACCTGCAGATAAATGGGCTGGTAATTTAAAGTCAGAACTGGGAGGGTGAGTGTGGAATACTGAACATATGAGTGTGGAAAGCTGACACCAGAATTTTCTGTGGAATTAAGAGAGGGTGAAGCCTTTTGGGGGGATTTTCTCAGCTTGAGCTCAGACTTGGTCTCCAGCACAGCCCTGGAGAGCAACAAACCCAACTCATTGCAGAGCCTTCCCCTGCTTCCATCCCTCCCTGCCTAGGCATTGGGGCAGACTTGCATTTGATTTTTTGGGTGTTCTCCTTGTTTCATGCCTCCTTGGGAAGCAGGGTGATTAACAAGGAGACAGCTCTACAGGTCTGGAACAAAAAAGCCCGTGCTGGGCCCCCAGTTGCTATGAAAATGTTGTAATTTGGGAGGTTCTTCCCCTCCTAAGTGAACCTTTAAGTGCAAAAGCAACTGTGTTGTTGGTTTTTGCCATGCTCTGGCAGTTTGAGCTCAGCTCTGTGCTTGCTGCCCTGTGATGTCCATTTCAATGGTCTCTTGGGCTCTGGGAGCTGTTCTTCCCATAGGAATCCCAAACCTGGGAGTCTTTTTGCAAGAGTCCATAGCTCTGAGCTGACAGTGCAGCTCTGTCTGCCAGGGAGGGAGGATGAGGGTGGTAGTGAGGGGGGGGACAGCTCTCTTCTCCCAGGGGACAAGTGAAGGACAAGAGGAAATGGCCTCAAGTTGTGCCAGGGGGGTTTAGGTTGGATATTAGGGAGAATTTATTCCCTGGAAGGGCTGGCACAGGCTGCCCAGGGCAGAGGTGGTGTCACCATCCCTGGAAGGTTTAGAAGCTGTGCAGATGTGGCCCTTGGGAACGTGGATTAGTGGTGGCCTTGGCAGTGCTGGATTTAAGGATTGGGCAGGATGATCCTGGAGGGCTTTTCCAAGCCAGGTGGTTCCAGGAGTTTGCTGTGGTGATCCACTGGAGCAGGAAGTGCAGCCTCTTCACAGCCAGTGCTGGAACTGGGGGGAGGCTGGGTCATAATCAGGAGTTTGGGGTGAATCCTGTGTTGGAGAGCTGGGGAAGGGGGAGGATGAGCAGTCCTTGCACTCTCCAGGCTTTTGTGCCCCACTCTGAGGATTCCTGGTGTCCCAGGATTTGAACATGGCTAATCATTGCATCCAAGCTTGTCAGCTGCCCCAGGGCTTGGAATCCTCACAGACCTGGTCCACACAGGGATCATTCCTCCATCACATCCTTCATCATCACAGGTCCCTGGAACCCTCCACACAGGGATCACATCCTACATCATCCCAGATCCCTGAAACCTTCCAACACAGGGATCANGGTCCCTGGAACCCTCCACACAGGGATCATTCCTTCATCACATCCTACATCACCACAGGTCCCTGAAACCTTCCACACAGGGATCATTCCTACATCCCAGATCCCTGAAACCTTCCAACACAGGGATCACATCCTACATCATCCCAGATCCCCGAAACCTTCCAACACAGGGATCATTCCTCCATCACATCCTTCATCATCACAGGTCCCTGGAACCCTCCACACAGGGATCATTCCTTCATCACATCCTACATCACCACAGGTCCCTGAAACCTTCCACACAGGGATCATTCCTACATCCCAGATCCCTGAAACCTTCCACCCCGGGATCATTCCTTCATCACATCCTACATCATCCCAGATCCCTGCACCCCTCCACACAGGGATCATTCCTTCCTCACATCCTGCATCACCACAGGTCCCTGAAACCTTCCACCCCGGGATCATTCCTTCATCACATCCTACATCATCCCAGATCCCTGCACCCCTCCACACAGGGATCATTCCTTCATCACATCCTACATCATCCCAGATCCCTGAAACCCTCTACACAGGGATCACATCCTTCATCATATCCTACATCCCAGATCCCTGAAACCCTCCACACAGGGATCACATCACACACTCTGTGCCCTTCTGGGATGCAGCATCAGCTTGGGTTGATTAACGCACTCCAGACTCATAAATCGAAGGAAGTGGATTTGGGGAAGAACTTTCCTGCCTCCAGTAAAACTTGCCTTTAAATTATTTAATGAGCTGCTTAAGCGACTCAGCCATTTTGCATGGAATTTGTCAAGGCTCCACCAGCTCAACCCAGCACAATGTGACAGCCAAACTTTTATTATGAGCGGCGTATTAATCTCGGAATGGTGCTATTTGTTTTCCTCTCTTGCTTTTATGGTGCTTAAAAGCATGTATCTTCTCCTGAAAATCAATAACTAAAGCTATGAATAATAAAAACCACTGCAGTGAATGGCTGGTAGAGATCCTATGGATGGAAGTTGCAGCAGTAATGACTCTGTTTGCTATCCATTAAGTATGTGAACTCAGAAGAATTATGCAGATTATAATAGCTGTATCAACATAAGTATGTTTTGCTGATAGACTTTCCTGATTGGATCCACGGGATATAAGCCTGCTAATCCCTTGTGCAGGGGACCTGATTATATGAGAGTGCTCTGCAGATTTGGAGATAGGAAGTTAAGGAACAATTAAAGAAACGTTGGCTGCTGTGAGGGGTTTCTCAAAGGCGCCGTGTTTGGGTTTATTTGTGAAGCAAATGTGGCTTTTTCTGTGTCTTTGGTGGAAGCCAAAAGCTCAGCTCCAAGCCCTGGTGTAAATGTAGATGCTTTATGTACAATAAGTACAAGTTGCCCTGTGCTGAGCCTTACATGTCACTGCAGTGTTGCAGAGAGCTCAGCCTGAGGCTTGAGCAGGGATTTGGGGCTGGGAGGGCACCTCAGGTGCCCACGTGGGAGTGCTGAGCAGGTGACCAACTCCTAATTTCACGTGGACTTTGGATGTTGCCATGGACCCCTCCTCACCCTCAGCTTTCAGTGGTGTGGCTGAAGCTCAAAATGGAACAGCAACAGGGAAAGAAAGGGAAAAAAATCCCACCCTGTAATTAAAATAATCAGCTTGCTGCGCACTTGGCACAAGGTTAAACGTCACTGCAGATCCGTGGGTAAAATTCTGCCTGTAGGATCTGCTTATTAATATCACCTTGTTAATACAGTGTGTCACCTCAGGAGGTGACAGTGTGCTCTTGTGAATGACAACGTGCTCCACAAAACCTGCTTCCCTCTTTTCTCACAGTGCTCCAGCTCTCTGGAAGCTGGGCAAGCTGAGGCTGTGCCCCAGGGAAGTGATGGATCCTCCTTGGCTGGCTGGGCTTTCACTGGGCAGGCACCTCAGTCCGGGTCTGACCCACCACTGGAAGAGACATTGAGGGCTGGGAGTGTGTCCAGGGATGGGAACAGAGCTGGGAAAGGGTTGGGAGAGGCTGGGGGGGCTCAGCCTGCAGAAAATGGGGCTCAGGGGGATCTTCTCACTCTCTACAGCTCCCTGACAGGAGGGTGCAGCCAGGTGGGGACTGGGCTCTGCTCCCAGGGAGCAAGGGACAGCACAAGGGGAAACTCCTCAGGCTGCACCAGAAGTTTAGGTTGGATATTAGGAGACATTTCTTCATGGAAAGGGTTGTTAGACAGTGGAAGGGGATGCCCAGGGAGGAGGTGAGATCCCCATCCCTGGAGGTGGCACTCAGTGCTGTGGGCTGGTGACAAGGTGGGATTGGGCACAGGTTGGACCCCGGTGGTTCTGTGAAGATGCACTGCAGTGATACAGTGCCTGGAGCAGCCAGCCCAGCCCATCCCAGCCCATTCCCTGTGGGATGCAGGGCCTGTGGAACCTGCCCAGATCCCCCACCCCTGTGCCTGCTGGGCCTCCTCAGCCCTGCCCTTCCTTGTGCACTGCTTGGTCCTGAGCTCCTGGTGCCTGACAGACCCCTGGGCTCCCCTCTGCCTTGGGCAGCAGTGCCTGCAGAGACCTTGGCAGCCACAGGAATGAGTGGAGAGGACTCAGCAGGAAAAGATCCCACAGTCAGCAGCCATGAGTACAAAACTGAAATATGCTGGTTTTTTCTTTGTTTTTTGAGTCATGAAAGCACCTTTCCACCAGAATATCTTTTCCAGCATCTCTGCTCCATGCTGAGGAAGAGGGAGCAGCATCACAGCTTGTCAGAGTTTTGAGGATTGCAGTGGGAACTTGTGCTCTGTGAACTGGATGAGTCTGTGGCAGTGTTGGCTGAAGAATTCCTTGGTTTTGGGGGAGAAATCAGCCCTGGGATTGAGTGGCTTCAGCTGTCTTTTGGTGTGGGGGAGGTTTGCAGCTGGCAGTGCTACCTAGACTGGACCTTTTGTCCTCGTGTCTGTCTCTTGACCCGCACTCAGCTCAAATTTTGCCTCAAGTATGGCCAAAAAAGAGTACATTTATAGCTTGATGGTGCTTCAGGATCCACAGGACAATCATTTATAGCTTGAATTCCATTTGGGAGGCGAATGCACTTAATTCTAGTGGGGGAACTCCAGTGAAGGGAGCTGTGTCTGTTACAACATCAGCCACAGGGTTGCCCTCATCCTCTGCATTCAGCAAGAGTGGAAGAGCAATGCTGTGGCCTGGCTTAGGTGAGGAATTTATACTCAAAACTGGTTATTTCATGCCTGGGGAGCCCATTCTCCTTCATGCCACGAAGGTGTTGCCTCATGCAGCAGCCTGCCCTGCCCCAAGTAGCATCTCATTAGCAAATGAAATTGTTCTTTTTCGGGCTGATGCTGTGAGTTAATGTGGAGTGAGCACCACGAGCCCCCAAACGAGCGGGGCACGTTGCACTGATGAATGTCACACACAACTCCGAGGCACTAATTGAAGGTGGTTGCTACAGAATATTCAATTAATGCTCTCTGCGTCGCAGACAGTCTGGAAAAGGCGCTGTTTCCTCCCGAGGATCTCTGTTACTGTGCAACAAACAGATGAAAATGAACCGTTTTACGGCCTCCTAATTGAAAGTCGATGCACTGGTTTTATTAAAATTTTCATGGTGGGGGGAACTGGGTGCCCCAAGGGCCCAGTAATGGGATGAATAAGCTCCCTCTCCTCGGCTGCCTCGCATCCAGCCTCAGGCAGAAGCGACTGAAAATAAATTCCTGAGATGTCCCTGGTGGGATCTGTGGCCTCGGCATCTCTTGTGCACATGGATCCCTTTTCTGTGTCCTCTGCAGGATCCTGGGGAACATTGCTTTGTGGGGACTGATGGGTAAGGAGAAGGAAATGGCTTTTCCTAGCATTTTCTTGAGGTAAAACATTAGGTTTCTTCTGGCTTTGAGTCTTTTTCTTGGTGCCATGGTGCCACATGTTGAGGAGTTGGAGATTATTAGTAGGAGTATGGAGCAGAAGGAGCTTCTCTGCTCTTCCCTATCCTCTCTCCAGGACAGACTGTCCCTTAGGGTGAGGAATGAAATAATTAAATGGGGAATAAAATAATTAAAGGAACATTTTTCTATATTTTTTTATCCTGTCCTCCTGCTCCTCTGCATTTTCCAGCCAGTGTTTGGCTGCCTGGGTAGCTGCAACTCTTCCCAGCCTGCCTGAGGAGCCATGGATGCTCTTGAGAACATGACTGGGAGTGATTTGTTTGCTCCCTCCATCATTTTAGCAGCTCCTCTCTTGCCTGGTTAATCAATTTCCAAAGTTTATTGGTGGGGATTTGCTATATATTTTAAGCAAATGCCCAGACCTCTATGGTTGCAACTTCTGAGTGCTGGGAAGCAGCAAAAGGAAGATGTTTTCCAGGCAGCTTCTGAAAATCTGTGTGTTTGATGAATGGAAGCTGCTATCCAAGCCATTCCATGGGGCTTCATCTGACTATTAATTTATATTCTTGCCCCCCAATGATGATTTAGCTATTTTAAAGTCTTATTTATGACGAGTTCCTATCCCCATTTTGTCATGGTGGTGTTGTTGTGACAATGGGAATTTACAGTTCTTCCTGACAAGAGCCTGCAAACCAACTGGCTGGGTATTTTTTTGTATTCCTACAGGCCTAATTTGTAACATAAAGCACTTAATAATTGTTATTAATGAACCTGCTGTGGTTGGTCTATAGACCCAGCTGGAAATCACATCTGCCATCAGATTTGAAGCAAGCTCTTGGAGTTGAGGGAAGTGTGAGCAGCCAATGGGGTGCCCAAGGAGCAGCAGGAGCTGTGCTTGGCCCTTTTTTTGGGGGGGGGAAACATGGAAATTTTAAAATCTGAATGGCTGCTGGGTGAGGTAGGAGGATCATAATAATGAGCATTAAAACCCCAGCTGCTGGTTTCTTAGGGACAGGGTTGCTGTGACAATTAAAACAATTGCTGGGGACTTGAGTAAACATCCTTAGGGATTTTCAGACCCATTCCTCATTTGAACGGAAAGCAGCCAAGATTTTTACAGCCAGTGAGGGATTTCTGACCGGTTCCAGTCTTGGATATCCAATCTGGGATGGAAAGATAACAGATGCTTCTCATTTATCCCCATCTCTCCCACTCGGTTGTGTGTGACCTTGAGAAAGGTGTTTAATCTTCGTTCCTGGCTGGAATAAGGTGATGTTGTATTCCTTTGGGTTATGGCCAAAGGGGTGTAAAGGCACAGGCAGCACAAGCTCTACTGGTAATACCTTTGATTAAACCTTGCAAATCTCATTGCTGGGAGTCCCTCCTGTTTCAGGGTGTTCACTGGCTTGGGATAACGGGCTCGGCTCTGAGTGGAAGCATCTTCATTACAAACAGCAAATTAAAACGTTGTTTGGAAGCGTACAGACGCTTCTGAGCAATGATGTCAGTAATTAGCTGACTTCAGAGGGTTTAATCATCTGAGCATCCCCCAGCCAAGCCCTCCTTTCCCAATCCACATCCTTGTGCCTTGACCAGGGCGTTGGAACCGAGGTAATCCTTTGAAGTATCACGAGCAGATCTTAGCGAGGAGGATACTTTGCATAATTGGTTTCTGACAAGGCCTAAAATACTATTTAGAGTTACAGGGCTGAGTGTTAATTTATGCCTGTTCTCCTCAGCGTAACTTTGTTACACGAAATGTTATTTATGATGCTGGCTCAGATCTATTGTGTGTTGGTGAGAGCGCCGGGATAATGGAGATGTATCGCTCGTTGTGGCGAGAAGCTATAAAAGAAATGGGTGGATGCTTCTCTGCAGTTATGGACTTAATTTTTTAATGTGAGCTATGGTAGCGATTGAGAGTGATGTGATCTGACAGTCAATAGGAAGCAGGATGGCAGAGGGCTTTTATTCCTTTTTTTTTTGGGGAGGAATAACTTTCTTCTTGGAGATGTTTTTGAGCCTCCTTGTTTCCACACCAGCATTTGGAGGGATTTGAAATCAAAATAGTGGGTATTGACACATCGCTGCTTTGTTCCTCTTTAATTAAATGTGAGAATTATACTTAAGCTTAAATCATATGAAAATTTAATCCTGTATATTTAACATGATAAAGCAGCCTAGAAGAGGTGAATAAATGGTGTTTTGCTGTCATCAATTTGATGCTTCTTGACTGCTTCAGGCACTTCCACTTGATGGAAAGGGTGAATCTATCCTCATCCAATTCCGAAATACATTTGAAATACATTTTTATACCCTTCCACCAGTGAAATTCTGTCTTCAGCTGCAAGTTTTGGTAATGGTGGCTTTGATTTGAATGAGAGCGAAAAGCTGTGTTTCCTCACTCCTTTAAAACTTTACAGGCAGGAACATATCTTGGGTTTGCATTGCCTTATTTATGTCTTTGTTGCAAAAGCATAACAGGGAAACAATTGAGGGAAAACAAGACTGAGGTTAAAGTTGTTTTGAAACAATGCAAATACTGGATTTGAGAAGTATCAAAGCAGGATGATTCAAAGTTGTCAGATGTGATTTTTTTCCTCTCTCTTCTGTGAAATGAAATTTCTGCAGAAAAAGACCTGACTCTGCAAAGTGCTTCTCTTCCAACAAATCTCATTTCTCTGACAGAAAGTGGTTCCATCCCAGCTTTTTCCAGTCAAACTTGCAACTTACCCTTCTCCTGGGCCAGATTTATTCCTTTGCTCAACATGTTTCCTTGTAATCGAGACATCCCCAAAGCTCTGGGAAAGGAATCAAAACAGCTGTGGGTACTTCAAAGGGTGGAAGTCACTCTAGCACGTCGTGTTAGATGTCCTGCCACAACTAATCCAGCGTGTGATGTGACCCCTTTCCAGGTGTCCCTGCCTCTCTCAAAGACCTTGAAAAGAGCCCTGATGGACTGAACTCAACTTCTGCTTAAATCACCTGCCTATGCTTCTGTCCCTGTGAAAATGCAGGGGACTGGGGGATATGAAAGAGGCAGATGAGAAACGAGAGGAAAGCAGGAAACACACGGGCTGGGAAGGTGTGGGAGGGAGGGAGGGAGGAAAGGCTTTACTGCAAATGGTAAAAGCCAATATGAAACAATCAGGCTGGACATAAAGCCAACAATTCACCCAGAGTCCTGCCCCAGGAAATCATGGCTGAGCTCCTTCTGATGCTGAATGCTGATGTGAGCAGGGGGAGCAACGAGCTTTGCATGAGCAGGAAGGTGCAGGGCGAGGGTGTGTGGGCTGAACGTGGGTAAAACACTTTTCTCCAGCCTGGAGAACATACTGAGGTCAGACCTCATCTGGGTCTGCAACTTCCTCCTGAGAGGCTGCTGTGATCTCTGTGAGCTGGGACAGGACCACAGGGAAGGGCTGGAGCTGTGCCAGGGAAAGTTTTGTTGGATATTAGGAAAAGATACTTCCCCCAGAGGGTGCTGGCACTGCCCAGGCTCCCCAGGGAATGGGCACGGCCCTGAGGCTGCCAGAGCTCCAGGAGAGCTTGGACAGCGCTGCCAGGGATGCCCAGGGTGGGATTGTTGGGCGGTCTGGGCAAGGACAGGACCTGGACTCGATCTTTGCAGGTCCCTTTCCAGTCAGGATATTCTATAATTCTATGAAAACTCTGGCTCATCCTGGCTCAGTTCATAAAGGAGAGATGATCAGCTTTGTGGGACGGCCTGGAGAATGCAGTGAAACTTCTCGTTCTTGGCTTCCCCATGGGCTTTCTTGCAAACCCATAATTTCCTGGGAGCTCCTTGAGTGAGTAAAACCACACCTGTGTTTCAGTTCATTGAGGCTCAGGGTAACACCCATAAGAAATGGAAGGAATCTGTTGTTTAGTCTTGAAATCTCATCCCTAAGGGATGCAGATGATACTTGTTAATATTCTCTTGGAAGGCTGTTTGTGATGATTCTTCACTTTTCACATTGCATTTTAAAATTTTTCTTTAAGGACTATCACTTAAAATATTCTTTGCAATTATGGTTGTTAAAAAAAACCCACCACAACTTAAAATCCCCAAGGTCAAAGCAGTCTCTTCTTTATATGGCTTGCAATAAATTACTTGAAGTCTATTCATAGCATAGGGAAGACCTTTTTATGTAGAAAGGATCATTATAGAGTTGCCAGGTCGTTAATTACATTGGATTCCTCTACTTGCTATGTGAGTCATTTCCTTGAAGCAGCGAAGATCCTGGTGAGAGATAATGCAGTAAAAAGTGCATTAAAATGCTTCAAATGTCCTTTTGCTCATATCTGTACATCAGTCAGAACGACAACTGGTTCCAAAAGGGCACTGCCAATTTAAATCAATAAATTTTTACTGGTGTGGCTGTGACCCGTGTGGATATGGGGAGTTGAGGCAGGGGGCTGGGAGCATGCTCGTGGTTGATGCTCAGAGGTATTAAAGTTTAATAGACTCTTCAGTCCTGTCCTGGCTGTCAGGTTGGTGCAGGTCCAGAGCCTCTCCATGGCTGCCAATGGAGAAATGCAGGTGCAAGAGCAGAATCCAGCCCTCGGTGCCTTATTTACCAGTCCAACCACCTGCTTGAGGAGATAAAGCAGCTGCTATCTTTGCAGCTTTAAATGTGACATTCAGCCAGTTAGATGCCTGGTCCCCTCATCATTTGAGATGCTTGTTGATTTTTCTTAAATGTCAGAAGAGTTTTTAAACATGATTTGAATTCGGCTGCCAGGCTTGGGTGGCAGTGCTGTCACCTCCTGCACGGCTCTCCCACAAGGTCCTGTCAGTGTGTGGGTGTTGATTAAAATGTTGAGGTGAGGAGAAATTGGCTCCTTATTTACCTACAGGGAGAAAATTTTTGCTGTGATTTACCTCCCTTACCCCATCCCTTTCCATAGTCATTGGTGTGGGGCTGGGAATGGGCTGTTCCCACCCTGTTTTCCCTCCATCCCATGATGGTCAGAGACAGGACCAGTAAATTAGTACAGTCTGGCTTTTCCTGAGGTGTTTTTTTTTTAAATGGTTCCCAAAATAAATGTTTTGCAAGGGAAAACTCAGTCTATTTTCTCTGCTTCTCTCCTTAAGTGCCCTCGGAGTAATTCCGATGCATTCCCCTCATCCTCTTCCACCTGCCTTGGAAACAATGGCATCACTTGGTGGTGATGGCATCAGGAGCAACAGGAGGTTTTATCTTCCAGTCTTGCTTTCCAGAGGGATCCCTCATGTTTCTGGGGAGAAAGAGCTGAGGGAAAGCCCTTGGAAGGTGCCTGCTCTCTGTTCAAGGTGTCCCTTGAAGCCTTGCAGGAGCACAGACTGTTGGAACTGGTTCTGGTTGGAGTAAGACACAAGTCCCAGCTCGTCCAAGCAGGTCCAAGGGTCAGACCATGAAGCTGTGGGGTGAATCCATTCTGGATTTGGCTCCCATGAGCAGGGCTGTATAAGGTGGTTCCAGGTAAAGTCAGGCAGGATTCCTCCCACCTCCATCGGCTCGGAACAACATGGGTTGTGGCTGGGAAGACAATCCATGCTCTCCCAACTTCTCCAAGCCCCAGTGGCTTGTTAAACCCTCAGCAGGTGTTTGAACCCAGAGGGAGAACTTCCTCTGCACTGGAAGGACCGTTGCCATCATCAGTGTGGCTCTTTAGGGCAATTTACACTTGACATAATTGAGGTCTTCCAAAGGTGGAGCTGATCAGCTGCTCTAAATCACCACTGCTTTGTAGCCTTAAAGCTTTGTCAGCTGGAGATCACCCCAAAGCTGGAAAACGGTGCTTTTTCACAAGCTGTGGAGACAGAAGTGTTCAAGGCCAGGTTGGACAGGGCTTGGAGCAATCTGTTCTAGTGGAAGGTGTCCCTGGCCATGAGATGCTCTTTGGGGTCACTCCCAACCCAAACCATTCTGGGCTTCTATGACGTGGGTTGTGAGGAAGAGGAGGAAGAGGTGTGCAGCCACAGAATCCTGGGCACTGCTTTGTGCAGGTTGAGCAGCATTTGCAGCACTCAGAGTCTGACAGGAGCTTTGCTGTCCCCTTTTGAAGGGGCCAGGGTGGCCGTGGGGCAGGACAAATGTGCTGTGTCTAATCACGAGCTCAAAGCCTTCTCTATCAAACCTTCAGCCTTTCACAGCCTAATTACAAGTTGCCTGGTGCATTGGTTACGATGAGCAATGAAGATATAATCACTGCTGTTATTTGTCCTTCCTGGCTCCAGCTGTTAAAACAATTCCTCCTTCATAGCCCAGACAATTTCATGGCTTTAATGTGTCCCCATCACTCCCAGCCCGCTCCGAATGCTGTGTGTGAGGAGCCATGCACCAGAATCTCCATGAAAGCAGCCTATTTCCNCCAACTTCTCCAAGCCCCAGTGGCTTGTTAAACCCTCAGCAGGTGTTTGAACCCAGAGGGAGAACTTCCTCTGCACTGGAAGGACCGTTGCCATCATCAGTGTGGCTCTTTAGGGCAATTTACACTTGACATAATTGAGGTCTTCCAAAGGTGGAGCTGATCAGCTGCTCTAAATCACCACTGCTTTGTAGCCTTAAAGCTTTGTCAGCTGGAGATCACCCCAAAGCTGGAAAACGGTGCTTTTTCACAAGCTGTGGAGACAGAAGTGTTCAAGGCCAGGTTGGACAGGGCTTGGAGCAATCTGTTCTAGTGGAAGGTGTCCCTGGCCATGAGATGCTCTTTGGGGTCACTCCCAACCCAAACCATTCTGGGCTTCTATGACGTGGGTTGTGAGGAAGAGGAGGAAGAGGTGTGCAGCCACAGAATCCTGGGCACTGCTTTGTGCAGGTTGAGCAGCATTTGCAGCACTCAGAGTCTGACAGGAGCTTTGCTGTCCCCTTTTGAAGGGGCCAGGGTGGCCGTGGGGCAGGACAAATGTGCTGTGTCTAATCACGAGCTCAAAGCCTTCTCTATCAAACCTTCAGCCTTTCACAGCCTAATTACAAGTTGCCTGGTGCATTGGTTACGATGAGCAATGAAGATATAATCACTGCTGTTATTTGTCCTTCCTGGCTCCAGCTGTTAAAACAATTCCTCCTTCATAGCCCAGACAATTTCATGGCTTTAATGTGTCCCCATCACTCCCAGCCCGCTCCGAATGCTGTGTGTGAGGAGCCATGCACCAGAATCTCCATGAAAGCAGCCTATTTCCTGCGTGAAGCCCGTGAAATTGGGGAAGATAATATTTTCAGAGCTGCTGGTACCCTGATTGCATGTTTGTTTGAAATGACAGTTTATGTTGTCTCTCTCTTTCATTAGGGAGGTTCAGCGATCGCGATGTTATTAACTAACAACAGCACTCACTGCATATAAACATGATTCTGCAGAGACACTCCAAGGAGCACTTGAAGGCAGAGGGGAGGGAGATGGAGAAGGAAGAGAGATGTGATGTTTCTTGCTTCTTTTCCTTTTTTTTTTATTCCTTTCCAGAGATTTTTAACTAGATTAGAAGCTCGGAAGAGTTTTATTTTGTGCTGAAAGCCCTGACAGCAAAGAGGAAGGGTAGCACTGACTCCAGTGTGAGGTGTCTGGCATTCCTGCAGTGCTGGGCTCTTCCAGGGCTCCAGACAGAGCACTGGGCAGCTCCTTTCTGTACAGCCCAGTGTCTTAAAGGTAGGTCTGAAACAAAACTTTCCACCTCTAAATTTTTGATGTTGGCATCCTTGGCCACTCATATCACACATCAATCCATACACTGAAATTATATAATTCAACAGTCATGTCATGTAATAATGACCATTAACAATCTGCATTACCTCAAATGATATAAAAGCAGATATTTCCCCAAACCTGGATGTGTTGGAAAATGTAGTGGTTTGCTCTTGAAAGACCTTCTAAAACTTTTTGGGGAAAAAAAGAAATCAATCTGCCTGCAGCCCTCTAACAGAGTGGATGGCCCACTTTATCATGAATTTTTTCATGACAGAAAGTAGCAAAACTTGTATTATGTGACACTTTCCTGCCTTTTTTTTCACTCTTGTATCATCAGTTTGGACAGGACCAGTTGTCATTCCCTATCAGGGTGGGAGAGGAGGGTCTTGTGTTGCCTGAGCAGATCCTTTCCAGCTTAGAGGTGCAGCCAGCGAGATGCAACGTTCCGTGCTCAGCTGTACCCAGCTCCCAGTGTCTGTAGCATCTCCTGAAGCAGATCCTTCCTCCACTGCCAGCTCTGCGTCAGGCAAATGCTGTCACTTAATTACCAGCCCGTGACTCCATCCCAGCAGTCCCTGTCCAAAGGCTCATCACGGTCCTGACAACTCCGGTGACAATTCCTGTGACAGGACTGCTCTGCCTGGCACCTGCGAGGGGAGCCAGCGCTGCAGGATTGTCTTCCCTTGATGCAATTTAGAGATGGGAATCAGTGTGGGCTAATGAAACTGTTGCTGGGGGGAGGGAAAGGAAGCAGAGGCTTTTGGATTTTATAAGGATGTTATTGGATGAGGAGTTGCTGGAGTTTTCACGGGTAGAGGCTTCTGCAGCTAAAATATCCCACTCGAAATTCCAGCAGCACCTCAAAACATCCCTGCTCAGGTCTTGCTGTGCAACTTAGAGCGACTGGACTGTAAAAATAGCATTTTCCCCAGGGTCTCCTGGGCTCCATATGGAAAACCAGCAGTGTCTGGAGGCTGATAGTGAGGATGAAACCGAGTTCAGCTGTGGCATTTGCCCTTGGAAGTACCAGAAAGGCAGCTCTGGCTGTGGGGGCCAAGTGACTGGAGCTGTGGTTGTTTCCTCACTTGCTGGGAGAATAGGAACTGGCAGGACTGGGGCTCGTTGGAGGGCTTTGCCCTTAAATCTGTGCCGTCTGTGTGTTGGAGGGAGAAGATAAATTGGTTTTGTGTGTGCACCAGCACCCAACCTGCATGGTGGATGTGCTGCTGATTTCCCATGCTGCCGGTGCTGCCTCTTATTAAACATAAATAGCTGTGAAATGGACTCGGGGAGAGGAATGGGTGGGGGGAGATCTATCCTGAGGTATGGAACTTGCTTAAAATGAAGCCAGTCAAGTTGTTTATAGCCAAGACTGCCCATTATAAGATCCTGTTTGCAGCGAGTTAACTCTCTGCCAAGCAGTAATTGTTCAGGCTAAAAATTTCCATGCTGAAACTCTGCCTGGGGCTATGTGAAATTGGGGGAGAGGGGGTGGGTTTTGTCTGGTTTAAGGGAAAAAAAATAAAAGTAACTTAACAAAGCTGAAGAGATCCAGTCTCTCCATGAGATGGAGGCAGAGACTTGGAGTTGGGCAGGGGTATGCAGAGGCTGTGCAGGAGCCAGGCTCGAGCAGTGGGAAGAGCAGGGAGAGAAGCGATGGGTCTAGAGAGAGATAAGTGTCTATTTTCATTTCTACCCCCTCGTAAACAGCAGACTTTGTGTCTGTAATCGCTGTTGTTGTTCAGCCCTGGATGGGCTGGTTGGTTAATGTGGATCTCCTGGCTAGAGAGAGAAAAGGTTCAGAGAGATTGTTAAAGGGGTTTGATGAAAGGTATAACAATTTAGGAAATGGCAGAAGGCTCCTTTCAAGCCTTAATTTGGCCATTTGCATGGGTTTGTTCACTGTGATTGCTCGAAATGATGTAATTGGGTGTTATTTTCTCTATGGGAGAGCTTTGTCTCCTGCCAGGAAGTGCGAGCTCAGTGCAAACACAGCTCCTGGCTTCTGGTGTGCGTCCATCCTGCCTGCAGGAATAACCATGGACAACAAAAGGACAGCAAAGCTGGCCATGTCCTTGGATACTGGTTTCCAGAAACCTGTGGTTAGGGAATTCTGAGCTGGATGTGTGAGATTGCTCTTGCTCCAAATCCCTTTTCTCCCTGAATTTGATTTCTTACCTTTCCCACACTTGTGCCTTTCACAGCACCGTGGTGCAAAAAGTTTGGGCTCATTAATGAGTTAATGTGTGTGTGCACAGAGAAAACTCTGATTTTGAAGTCGAAGCCTGCAAAACCCCAGTGCCTGAACTTCAGGGCTGCTCATCGCCCACGATGCTGCTGGAGGAAGCCAGGGAGCTGCATCTTTTCCCTCTCCTTGGGAGGGAATGCTGGGCTGGGGGGTACCCAAGCCTCCTCTGAGGGGTGGGCTGGCACTGCTGGGCCGTGTGGATCCCTCCCTGTGTGTGCCAGCTGATTAGAAAGCAGAAGAATGGCAAGAGAAAATGAAAATGGGAAGGAGCTTGACAGCCCATGGAGAGGTATTTCAGCTGCAACACAAAACATTTGGTGGTAATTATAGAATAACCTTCATTTAAATGCAAATAAGCCTGTAATTAAGATAAGGGCTCTGTCATTTGCCAGTATTCCTCCTTCCTTCCCGTGCCAGCCATGGCGTTGGAGATGTTCCCCATCTTGCTCTGGTGCTGCCTGTGGGTCCGGGGGGTTCCTGTGGCGAGGGGTGAGCGATAAAGGAATCCAGTTCTGCTGCCCTTGGAGCCCATCCCAGCTGAGCAGAGCAGTCAGGGATGGGGTTGTGTCTTGCTCAGGCCCTGTGGCTGAGAGTTTCTGCTAAAACCCTCGCTCCAAACTCATCTCAGCTCTCTGAGACTCCAAAGCTGGATTGGGGCTGTGCTTGGACATGGTTGAGATGAAGATCTCCAGGGGCCAGGCTGAGAGGGTCCTGCTCAGCACAGGCTGCAGCCTCCTGCTGCATCTGGGAAGGGCCTGGGGGTCAGTCTGGAGCCCAGCTCGTTCAGGGCCAGGGGGGTCCACAGTTCCCACTGCCAGGGTGAGGTGTGAGCAGTGTTGGGGAGGGTACTTACACTTCCCTGAGGTGAGGACTGCTCTTCACTGGGAGAGACGGGTGTTCCCTTGCTGTGAGGCACAGAGAAGCAGGTGAAGCCAAGCTGCCAGGCTGAGCTGGAGCGAGCCACACGGGTTTGTCCACACAGGGTGTAATAATGGAGCAACGACGCTCGCCATTCTGTTTTGGAACCATCAGTGTCACAGAGCTGACAGAGCTCGGGCGGTGACTGGCAGTCTGGGAAAGGACTGGGTGTGGGGAGGCAGCTGCCATTCCTCGCTGGAAGTGCTGGGACAGGCAGGAGCTGGGCTTGCCCTGCTGGGGAGGGGAACCGCGGGGCAGGAAACAGCCACTGCTGCAAAGGTTAACCAGCAACCTTTGCTTAAACTGTCTCAATCTGGAGGAAATGTTATCTCTCTGCCTGACTAAAGATATGCGAGCCGAGGGAGCGCCGATGCTCCCAGATTGTATTTATCTAGCCCTTTGAAAGGGCGTTTGAGGAATTAACTCGGCTTAGGAGAACTTTAATGTTCCGATAAGTGGCTGGGGCTGCGTCCCCACCTCTCCCAGTGTGAAACCTGCACGGGAGCAGTTCCGTGGCCTGGCTGGGAGGAGAACTCTCCACCCTGGTTGTACAAAAGCTGCCAAGCTCCCCAGTAGCCCTGGAGCCCCTTCCTTGCCGGGTCGTTGCCCTCACATCCCGCCGAGAGCCGGCAGTGCTGTCGGGTCCATCCCTCGGGCTGAACTGGCTCCTCCAAGGCCACCGGCACTGCACATTCCTGGGGAAATGGTGCCTGCTACATCCACTTATTCCCTTTGTCTTGTCCATCCTTCTTGGGAGGCTTCTGCAGGTGTCAGAGGGGAGGAAAGGTGGGGTCAGACCCCGTTGTGTTGGAAGTGGAGGTGACCCCAGCCTGGTCCAGGAGCAGCATCTGCGGTGCTTTCTTGGGATGATTTGGGGCTTGGAGCTGAGGGTTTTCCATTTTGTGGCTCCTGGGGATGGAGGCAAAAAGGCAACCAAAGCAGCTGGAATAGGTGGTGGTGTAGATGATTTCCTCTGGATTTCTCCCAGGCAGGATGGGAGAGCTTGGTATTTCTAAGGTGTGAGATAAAGAGGTCACATTTCTCTTAAATACTGGCAGCAGGATCTGCTCTGAGGCTGCTGAGCTGAGCAGGGCACGTGGGAGAAGCTGCACTGAAGGCTTTCCTTGCTGGAGAAGACCAGAAATTTACAGCCTGCTGGCCCAGGTGATTTCTGTGCTTCCAGAAAATTCCAGCCTGAGAGAGAGAATGTGGGAGTGTAAAGATGCAATTAAACAGCAAGATACAGCAGCAAGCCCTCAGGCTGCTCAGGAAGGACTCCAAAGGAACAGAGTAAAAAAAAACCCGAAAGAGCAATTTGCTGGTAAAGGTGTTGAATATACAAAGAATGTGTCGATACAACTCTGCTTTTAATATTTGATACTGGCCCATGAATAATTCCCCTCAATGTACAGCCAGCTCAGTGACCTATGAAGTGATGCTGGGGGAGCAGGGAACGCCTGGACATGGGATAAATGCTGGATAAGGACAAAGGGGAGAAAGAAGCCCTGCGGGAAAAGTCTCCCGCTGCCCACGAGATGGCAGACGGTGCCCACGCAGCACCTGAGCACCTCCCGCCTGGGCTGGGGGTAAAACCACGCCTTGGTCTAAACTGCCAGCCCAAAACCTCAGCGTGAGGCCTTTTTAGCACGTCCAAAGTGATGAGTTGCTGTGGCATCCTGAAAGGTGGGAGAAGCTGAAGAATGGTTTGTTTGGGGAGGGACATTAAAGCTCATCTCGTTGTCCCCCACCCCCTGCCATGGGCAGGGACACTTTCCACTGGACCAGGTCACTCCAAGCCCCGTCCAGCCTGGCCTTGGGCACTCCCGGGGTGGAAAGTGATAGAGAAGAGAGGACCTTCCATCACTTTATGTTCTCTAAGATGGGGCTAATGCTCCTTCCCTCTGGCAGCCTGGCTGATGGCCCCACTCGGGAGTCCTGACCTGGTGATGGACACGGGAAGGGAGCTCATTCCCCTGGGAAGGCACTGACTGCTGGGGGCTTCCCCTCATTAGCCTCCTAATTGCTCCCCCAGGCTAAATGGAGGGCTCAGTGTCAGGCCCCTGATGTTTTATTGATCACTGCCACTTGTAACTCTTAATTTTCCTTGTTTCATCCCAATCCAAGCAGCTGTTGGGTTTTCTCCTCCCTCCTCCCAGCCCCTTTGAGATCAGCTTGAAGGTTTGTGATTTCCTGCGTGTAAATCTGTTTTTAAGTTGAAAGAAGAGGAATTCAGCCCTTTGCCTGCCTGCAGAGGGGCTGTGGGGGGCCCCAGCTGGCCCAGGAGGGGAGAGTGGGGTTTGCAGTGGGGGGAATGTGGGTCAGCGACACATTTGGGACACAATCCCACCTCCACCGCCCATCCCAGAGCGGCAAAGGAGGCCCCATCAGCACAGCAGAGGGCAGCAGGGCCCTGCTGAGCCAGCCCATCCTGTTCCCCACTCCTTGCCCCAATTGCTACAATAGTTCATGTGCTACAAACAGGCCCAATTACAGTATTGATCTCCTACACGCTGGGAGCTGAAGGTAGGTCCCTCCCCAGCTGGCTTGGTAAACAGAGCTCTCCATCAGCAGCACTCCATGAATGTCACAGAGCAACTTCCTCCTCATCCAGAGCACTGTAAGGAAAGGATGAACCGTTTTGGGGGCAGCAGGAGGAATTTGGGCTGCCCCTTGCATACCCACTGGGCATTTTTTGGTGGTCCTAAAGCTGGATTTCTTCACCACAAATATCCATGAGGGGCTGCAAGTAGTAGATGGCTGATTGTGTCCCTGGTGACTTGCTGATGGTGTTTTATGTGGCTTCCCATTTTCCATGGGTTACTTACATGGCCTCCTAAGAAAAGTGAGTTCTGCTCACCAGAGAGGTGGAAGAATCACAGAATTATTTTGTTTGGTTTAAGATATAGAGTAGAACCACTAACCCATGCCACAGGTGCCACATCCACATGGCTTTTAAATCCCTCCAGGAATGGGGACTCCCCCAACTCCCTGGACAGCCTGTGCTAAAACTCAACAGCCCTTTGGGAGATGCTTGCTCTGGTTTAGGAGGAAAATGGGATGTGATCCATGCTCCAAATTGGGGGATCCATCTTTTGGGTTTGTTCTTTTTGTTTGCATTGCATCACATACCTGAAAATCAAATTGCTTGCTTTACCCTCACGGGATTCCATCCCCTTCAATCTCACAGTTAGTTTTGGTGAGGAGAAAGTTGTTTTTGTTTGGTGTGTGCCAGATCTTGTTACTTTCATGGCTGAGCCAAAATAATCCATCACTTGCAAAGCCCTGGCTGCAGGGTCCTTGAGGACAGGGAGCAGAATCTCCTTCCTGGAATGTTTGAGGTTGGGATAGACGTGACCAGACACGTGTGATGGATAACAGAGGGTCATGAGTGGATGAGATCTGCATTTTTTCCTGGCTGGCAATGCAGTGTAAGGCATGGAATGTTTCACTCTGCAGAACCCAGCAGTGTGTGGGGCATATTAATTTACCAAACCTCCAACTGGAACCCTCTGTGCTCCTGGGAGCTGGATCACAGCTCGGGAGGGTGCTGCTGCCTCTGCAAGCCCAGGACAAGCCATTTTTTCCTCTCATTTTACCCATCTGGTCACCCTGTACTGCTGATATGGGTGAAAATCAGCAGGGTGCAATGTTTGCTTTAGAGCTGATTCCTTGGGAAATCCTGAATTCCGTGGGAAAGCTGCTTCCCTGCTCTGTCCCCAGGGAAGGGGAACGGTGCTGAGTGAGGGGAGGTTTCCAAACTCTGATGGAACTGTCACATGGCATTCACCATCTACCCCAGCCAAGGAAAACCATTCCTGGTGAAAAACAGAGTCCACAGCAGTGTTTTCACTGTCTTTAATTAAAATATTGTGGAAGGAGCCAGGGACAGCCATCTCTCCTTGGGGTGAGATGCTGGAGGAGCAGGGAGGAGGAAAGTGTTCCTGGGCAATGCAGGGTGACCTGGTACCTGCTGCTGGACTCAGCCTCGTGTCCCCGAGTGTGCAAATCCATTTTCTGAGTGTGCACGAGGGGATTAAGGACAAATGGAGAAGGGTTTTGCCTCCTGGCTGTGCTTTTGCAGCAGCTGAAAAAAGTGACCCTGAGCTTGTCTGTGCATCCTGCTGGAGCATCCATCCTCATCTGGAAAGGGTTGAATTGACTTTATCCTGACTCCTGGGATGTGTCTGGCTTAAATTATTCCTTAGCAGCTGTGGGGAGAAGTGTCCCAGCAGGGTGAGATGCAGTGGGTGACACTGAACATTAATGTCTGCTCGTGATCCTTTGGGATGGGAGTTGCTGGGAGTCTGGAATGATGCCATTCCCCACCTTCCAGGGGTTCTGAAGGCTGCCCTGGCCCTGCAGGCTCCCTGAATAACCTCAATCTGATCCAGCCAACGGGGCAGCTCTTGCATTGTGGGGGGATTTACCAGGAAGATTGGCAAGCAGGAAGGATTTAAAACTCTATTTGTATTCGTCCACTGTTGCAATTTACAGCCAAATTGTGAGAGTTGGACGCCGAGAGAAATCTGTAGTTGCCATAACAACCAACAAACTATAATTAGTCAAAGAGTTGAGGAGAGGGGTCCAAAGAACGGATGGAAAAAGGAGCTGCTCTTTGAGGGATGCTGATAAAGATCAGAAAGCCTGGTCACGAGCGTGTTACGGGAGAACTAATCTCTCTAGAAGCTGTTCCGACTTCAGGCCCCCAGTAGAGTTGTTTGAAGTCGTATAAACTCTGGGTTTTCTGATGTTTTCTCTTCTAGAGGATTAGAAACACCCCATGTGTTGAGGCTGGCGCTCTTGATGCGTGACTGGGTTGTACTGGTGGAGCTGTGTAGGCTGATTAAAGGGGTTGCAGAGTTTTTCCTTGACCTGGAGAGAGAGCTGGGGTGTGAGGAATAGCAGGGGAAGCAGGCTGAGCTGCAGGAAGGACTCCTTCAGCTTGGCAGAGAGATGAGGAGAGAAGTTTTGGCGCTGCTGAGTAACCAAAATGTGTGTTCTGGATGGGTGATGGGGACCCCCTTTGACTGGTCCCTTTGACTGGGTTCAGTGCCCCAGTTTAACTGGGGACACAGATGAGGGGCTGGCAGCTGGGGGATTGCTGGGCAGCAGCCTCCCAAAGGCCCTTGGCTTTCCTAAAAACACATTTCCCCTTTTAGTTTTGCTCATCTGGACTTTGCTGTTCTTCAGCCTGAAATCTGCCAGTGAAGTCACCAGAAGAGGTGAATTTTAGCAGAAATAAATCCAGTAACCATTTAGATCAGGATTAGCAGGAAAGTCCTTTCAAGGACCTCGGGACCAAAATCCCTGGCTGCTTATTTTGTTTGGTCATAACTTCATCCTGATGTGGCACAGACCTCTCTGCTGTTCCCTGTCCCACTTCTGCAGAGGGAATGCTGGCAACAAACCACGTGGAATGTGGGGGAAGAGAATTCCATAGTGTCCCTGAGCAGTGTTGTTCATGCTCCTGCCCTCTTACCCCTTCTCGTGCTCAGTTCTGAGGATGCTGCTCCCATGTGCACAGGGGTGAGAGCAAGGCAGGCAGCATCCACATGGAAAAAGTCATGCTAGCATGGAAAAGAAAATACCATGGAACACCTCACAGACAATATAGAACAAAAAAAAATAATAAAAAAACCTTATAATATGTCTGGAATACAATAGAAGCAAAATCTCCTGGCAGCAAACATTCATGCACTTGACTGCCAAGAAAAAAGGACTTTACAGAAGACGAGACATGAAAGGGATCCCTGCACAAAAACTAAAAGTCAGAACACAATAGTGTGTATTTCAGGCATATGAAAAGGAAGTGCGACAGTAATACTAAGGAGACAAGATACTCTAACAGAACCAGGAGGTGAGGAGGGAACAAACTCAATCAACACTGACATGGGAGGCCTGGAGAAGGCAGCTCTTTGAATGGATCAGAATCCCTTAAAAAAAAAAAAGGGGGGGGGGGCAGCAGTCCTGCTTGTTTATTTTACTTTTTTTTTTCCTTGGGAATTAATCTTTCTCTTCTTTTCTCAGCTTGTGCAGGAACAAATGAGCACATGAATAATAAACACATTGCTCAGACCAAAGAGATGCAAGGGGTTGTGTGCATGGGAACCCCTGTTATTGATAAAATGTTCTGTGTCCAAGGAGGGTGCTGCTGGATTTTATCTGTGGAAGGGATGTGCAGGTGGAGAGTGGGAGATGAGGACTGGGCTCCTTGGGAGAGACCAGGAGCAGGAGGAGTGGAGCAATGAGGGGCAGGAGCTCCTTTCTCTCCCAGATTGTGCCTGTCAAAAATCACAGGATTCCAAAATGGTTTGGGTTGGAAAAGACCTTAAAGCTCATGTCATCCCACCCCCTGCCACGGGCAGGGACACCTTCCACTGTCCCAGGGTGTCCAAGCCCTGTCCAACCTGGCCTTGGATGCTCCCAGGGACGGGGAAGCCACAATCTCTCAGAACCGCAAAAAATTGGCTTTTTGCTGTCAGTAAACATTCACAGCAGCTCTTGTGGCAGTCCCAAGGATTTGGGATCTGTGTGGGACCTGCAGTGGTGTCTGCAGGAGCCTTTCAAATGCAGAAGGTGCTGGGGGTGCTGCGGATGGTGCTGCGAGGGCGGGAGGCTGAGAGAGAACTCCCTGAGCTGCCTCCTCGCTGTCATCCCTGTGACAAGGAGGGAATTCCCCGCTGGGCGCCTTGTACATCTCTCCTCTGTCAAACCTGAGTAAGAATTTCAGCCTTAGAAGGTTTTTTGGTGTGCGTATATTTAACAAAAGAGATTATTTCTGTTCCGCTGGAGTGACTCGGGCTGGTGCTTCAAGGGGAAGATACTATCAGTGAGCTAAAACTGCAGGAGCTGTCAGGGCCTCAACTCTCCTGGTCAAATGAGTTGGTGCCAAAGCAGTACAAGAGCTGACTTTTAAAAAAAATTTAAATATTCAAATACAGTTGAAGGGCTTAAACCTGGAGTTTTGCTGTCCTTGAAAGGTACAAGAGCCCAGAGGCAGAGAGCAGGGCTTTCCAACAGTTTGATAGCTCTACATGGGAACTAAATTCCTTTTTAATAGGTTGTTCTCTCTTTCCAAGATCAGAGAACTCTCCTTTCCCCTCGCTCATCCCTGGCACGGCCCCGCCAACTGCAGTTCAAGCACATACATTATTTTTAATGATGTCCTGTAACAAGAAGCCTCCTGCAATCATCCCGTTTAGATCTGGAACCTCTAAAGGATGGCTCGGAAAACCTGAAGGGCTGAAGCACCTTAGGAAGAAATAAAAAACCCCTGGCAGGCATTTCCATGCTATGGCAGTGCTGGTCCTGCAGCCCTGATGCCACAGTTGAAGGTTGGAAGGGGGAAACAATTTGATTACCTGTGATTTCCCCCACTGAGCATCATTTTGGGGCCCAGAGGGCAGCCAAGGAAGGTTTTTGGTCTGGTTTTGCCCGAAAAAACAGTTGTTTGTCTCCACTCTTGGAGGCTGGCTGGTCTCAGAACCCAAATCTTTGGTGCAGGGCAGCCTTTTATTCCTGTTCTCTGCCTGTTTTGTGAGGAGCGAGTTTTCAGAAGAAAAAAACCCCTGGTGCCAATTTAATCAAATTTACCCCAGAGGGCAGAAAGGGGTGGGTAAGGATGAAAGCATCCCATCCCCAATCTGCAGAGAGAATACCCAGAGAAGCTGTGGCTGCTCCACCCCTGGGAGTGTGCAAGGCCATTTTAGATGAGATTGGAGCAACCTGGTCTAGTGGAAGGTGTCAGGTGTCCCTGCTTCTTTTGGGATGTGGAACCGAATGATCTTTAAGACCCTTCCAACCCAAAGCGTCCCAGGATTCTAAACTCACTTTGTCTTTCACAAACAGCTGTCTGGGAGTTTAATCTGAATAATCCCGTGGATAAATCTGCAGGAATGTGAGGGACTGGCAAAGGCACAGCTTGTAGGAACTCAGGAACCTTGTTGATTTGCCTGGCTGTTCCTGTGTTTACCTGTCCTAATGCTTTTTATGGGGTTGCCATAAAAAACACTCATTAGTGTTGATTTTCATTAATGTTGATGCACCAAAAGCTTAATCAATCTTCTGTGACCAGAGACCCCTGTTCCCAAGGGGGAGCAAAGCTGTTGAACAAATTAGCCTTACAGATTGGAGGCAGAGCTTGCAGATGTGACAGCCTGGGTACCAAAACATGGGGATTCCTGCAAAATGCTACAGAAAAATGACACTCAGAGGCCTTTCTCCCCCCTCTTTTTTTTTTTTTTTTTTTTTGCAATTTACACCTTGACTAAATCATGCTGGCAAAGCAGCTCAGCCCCTCCTTGTCTCGCCATCCCTGGCTTTGCTTTGCAGAGTTGGAACAAGGAGGAAAGTTGTTCATGGAGCGGGATGAAATGTGGATGTTCTCTGCTTGCCACCAAGTTCCGTGGTGGCTGTAAAGTCCCTCATCTCTTGCTGCTGTGGTTCCTTGTCCTTGAGGGATTCAGAGCTTTTCCACCTCCCGGGGAGTTGTGAGGGTAGGAGCACATCAGCTGAGGAGGGGTGGGTTTTGCAGTGAGAAGTTGTTAAGAACGGCTGGCATCAAAGTGTGTCCTTCATCTCTGCAGGACCCAAGTGCTGCAGCACCCTTGCTGGGAGAGGAGTGTAAATACCCCAGCGTTTTCTGTAAATAGGAGGGAATATCCTCAGGCTGTAGCCGGGGTGGGGGTGAGATGCTCTGCAGCATTCCTGCTGGCAGAAAGTGCTGGGAGCCGAGGGGATGCTCTGTCCTGCTCCCAACAACTCTGTCACACCGAACTGCTGCTGTTCAGAGGGGCTACAACCCACTCCTCACTCTCCTGGTGGTTTGCAGACCCTCCAACTCCCTCCACCCTGGCTGCTGCCCGGGCAGCAGGTTGGTAATGACTTTCCCTCTCCCTCCTGGGCTGGATGTGAATGGCTGGGCTGGAGGTGAAAGGCCCCCGTTCCCATTACCGATCCAATTTCCTGGACTTTTACCGGGTAGATAGGAATTGCCAGAGCGGAACAGCCTGATGGGCCATCGAGCCCGGTGTCTCCTCTCTGACAGCAGCTTGTGTTTGGCGTGTAATTAAAAGCCTTTGTACTATTTGACTTGTAATTTAATATCACGCTGCCACATCCATATCTCATTCAGGAAAGAATAAGCCCTGACATTTGCAAAGACAGAGACGAGCCCTCACCCACGCTGAGCATCGCTCGGGGTGCTCGGCCAGGGACTCGGTGCCCTGAGCGTGTGTTTCCTGTAAGGTTCAGCACAGCAGTAGGGATGCTTCCCTCCGGCATGGGGGAAAAATCTGGGAAGAGCAGCATTTGCAGGGAGCAGCTTTGTGGCTGCCGGTGGGGGAGTTGCGCTGTGATTTATTGGGCTCTGCCGCAAACACTGAGATTAAGGAAAGTGCCTTAAATGGTCCTTAAAAGCTGCGTTTGGGAGCAGAGATGAGCCCGTGTGATTACACCCTGCCCGCCTCCGCCAGGGCTTCCCCGAGCCCCATCGCTGCCCGGCTCGGAGCTGGAGCAGATGAGGAGAGGGCACAGCCCCGTCCATCAGCGCTGCCACGGGGACAGGATGGGGACAGGAAGCAGGACAGGGACAGGATGGGGACAGGAGGCAGGACACGCTCGGGGGGTTTGCTGGCAGTGGTGTGCCTGCTCCTGGCCCAGCCCAGGGGTTGCCCCTGCCCTGCCCCTGCCCTGCCCTGCCCTGCCCTGCCCTGCCCTGCCCTGCCCTGCCGCAGGGACACGGCCCTCTGCTCCTCCCGCGTGTGCTGCTCTGTGTCCACGCTGATCCGTGTGGACGGTGCTTCCCCTGTAATTCGCCCTTTGTTCTGCTGCTGGCTGGCGGCGCCTCCAGGGAGGGTCTGTCCGGCACAGGAGCTGCGTGTCTGCAGCCACGGGACCCCTTGAGTCCGGCTGCCTCCGTCAGGGAACAGATGGAGTTCAGCCCCACTGAGAAGGACTTTGGGAGTGCTGGTGATGAAAGGCTGGGTGAGGCCTGGGGATGTGCTCTGGCAGCCCAGAAATCCATCTGTGTCCTGGGCTGGGCCCCCAGCGTGGGCAGCAGGGCAGGGGGGGATTCTGCCCCTCTGCCCCGCTCAGGTGAGACCTCACCTGCAGAGCTGTCCCAGCACAGGAAGGACCTGGAGCTGCTGGAGCCAGTCCAGGGGAGGCCACAGAGATGCTCCAAGGGCTGGAGCCAGGCTGGGAGAGCTGGAGAAGAGAAGGCTCCAGAGAGACCTCAGAGTCCCTTCCAGAGCCTAAAGGAGCTCCAGGAGAGCTGAGAAAGAGCTTGGACAAGGGGGAATGGTTTCCCACTGCCAGAGGGCAGGGATAAATGGGATTCTGGGAAGGAATTGTTCCCTGTGAGGNAGGACACGCTCGGGGGGTTTGCTGGCAGTGGTGTGCCTGCTCCTGGCCCAGCCCAGGGGCTGCCCCTGCCCTGCCCCTGCCCTGCCC
>VZRX01019524.1:28338-48260 GCA_013398075.1 Notiomystis cincta
CAGGGCAGGGGGGGATTCTGCCCCTCTGCCCCGCTCAGGTGAGACCTCACCTGCAGAGCTGTCCCAGCACAGGAAGGACCTGGAGCTGCTGGAGCCAGTCCAGGGGAGGCCACAGAGATGCTCCAAGGGCTGGAGCCAGGCTGGGAGAGCTGGAGAAGAGAAGGCTCCAGAGAGACCTCAGAGTCCCTTCCAGAGCCTAAAGGAGCTCCAGGAGAGCTGAGAAAGAGCTTGGACAAGGGGGAATGGTTTCCCACTGCCAGAGGGCAGGGATAAATGGGATTCTGGGAAGGAATTGTTCCCTGTGAGGGTGGGGAGGCCCTGGCACAGGGTGCCCAGAGAAGCTGTGGCTGCCTGTGCATCCCTAGAAGTGTCCAAAGCCAGGTTGGACGGGGCTTGGAGCAACCTGGGGTGAAGGGGCAGAGGATTGGAATGAGATGATCTTTAAGGTCCCTTCCCAGCCGAAACTATTTTGGGATTCTAAGCTGGGACAAGCTGTGCTCAGAGGGCTGAAAGGGAAGCCTTGCAGGTTTGAATCACTGTGCTCGTGGTGGGAAGCAGAACAAGTTTTGAGCCCTGTGTTTATTGGGAGGGAGGAGCTGCTGAACACCTTCTGCTGTTTTGTAAGGAGAAATCTCACCTCAGCAGGGCTGCTGAGTGAGGGCTTGCACTGGCACCAGGGCTTGCCAAGCCCCTCTCCGTGGGAGGGCTCTACTTAAGACTGATTAATTTACCCACCTGAGTGCTACTCCTTCTAATTGACTGAACCTACAACAAAACAACCCTGGGCTGATCAATAGAGAAATAATTTGGCAAATTGTGGCCATAAATCATTCCTGATCGACGTGTTAATGAATAAACCAAACTAAATCAATTTTCTTTATTAAAACACATTTCTTTCATCCAGTATTACTTTAGGCAGGTAGTGTGACGAGGAGGGTGGGGTTGCTTGCCTACCACAAGCTGCTTGTGCTGAGATGTGACCAGGGGTCTGGTGTGTGATCCCAGACAGGCAAGTGGAGTGAGGAGCATCTTCTGGGAAGTTGTGTGTCCAACCAACAAAGTGTTGGGGTGTTAATGAGCCTCATTATTGCAATGTTTCCGTCTGCAGAGAGGAGATAAAGGAGCCAGGTGCCTGTGTTAGTCACTGCTGTTGCCACCCATCACTCACACTCCTGGGGTGATCTTCCACCTTTGATATTTTGGGTGGTTGTCTCTCTGCTCCCTTTCCCTCTGGGAGATCTCCCTCCTTGCTCTGTGTGTTTTGTTGTTGCCAGGGCTGGAATTGATGCCTTGCTCTGTCCTCAGGCCTTTTCCATGACCAAACAATGGTGATTTTTCCTCCCAGTTCCAGGCACGAAGGGACTCTGATCTGTATCTGGGCATCCAAACTGCTCCCCTACGCTGAGCTAAAAAGCAATTTTCTGTTTCCTCAACAAGAGGAGCAGGATCAGAGCTGCTTTGTGCCCTGATTTACAGCGCTCCTGGTCCTTTGCCTCTCGCTGCGTGTGCTAAGCACCTTGGAGAGCCCTGTGGGTGCCCCAAGTGCCTGCTCAGGGGCCCCCCAACTTTTAATTGATTTTTCAATAGGACAAATGAACAAATAAGAGTGCAGCAGTAAAAAGGGGGGATAAATAACCTGGTACTTTGCCCACGGAGCTGTGTGCAGCCCAGTGAAATGTGACGCAGGCACGCGCTCGGAGAAGGTCAAGTTTTTAAATCTAAACTGGAGTTAAGTAAAATATTGGCTAGCTAACTGGATTCCAAAGCTCATAAAATGTTGATAGTGCTGAATGTCAGCTGGAATATATCTCCTCATCTTTTAGACAGAGAGCTGGTGCTTTCCTTGCTCTTCCTTTCCTGGGGAAAGGTTCCTGTGGAGCAGGAGGGAGCCTGTCAAGTGGCTTGTTCTGCTCTGTGTTGGCAGGGCAGAGCCGGAGGGGTCGCTGGGGTTAAGAGCAGCAGCGATCGCTAAGCTGGAAGCAGCGCCTGGAGGCGCCGTGCTTTGGTTCCCTAAGCTGAGCAGCTGGAACGGCTGTGGAGGATGCTTGGGAGAGGAGCCCAGGGCTCAGACCCTGCCTGGGCACTTCCTGCTGCTGTGGAGTGTGAGGAGGGAGGGTTTGGTGTGCTCTGTGTCCCCCTGTCCTCCTGCAGTGCAGGACAGCACCCTGGTAGTTCAGGTCTTGGAACTGGCCTGGCAGGGACTCACCCTGAGCATGGATGTTCCATGTGAGACTTCCCACTGGATCTGCCACAGAAAGGTTTGGGTTAGGGGGGACATTGAAGCCCATCTCGTCCCACCCTGTGCCATGAGCAGGGACACCTCCCACTGTCCCAGGGTGCTCCCAACCCCGTCCAACCTGGCCTTGGACACTTCCAGGGATTCAGGGGCAGCCACAGCTTCCCTGGGCACCCTGTGCCAGGGCCTCCCCACCCTCACAGGGAGGAATTCCTCCCCAACATCCCATATATCCCTGCCCTCTGGGAGTGGGAAACCATTCCCCCTTGTCCTGTCCCTCCATGCCCTTGCCAAAGATCATCTCCAGATCTCCTGGAGCCCCTTTAAGTATGGGGAAGATGCTATAAAATAATTAATAAATTCAAGGTTTTAGAGGGAGGAAGAAACAGCTTGTACTGCCCCTTTTCCACCCTGGCATTGCCCACCAGCTCCCAGGGCAGGGCAGGGTGGCAGCCAGGGGACCCCCTGCTCACTGCAAACCTCAAACCACAGAGCCCACAAAGCTTCAGGTTGGGGCCTGAACCAGCACAGAAAATACCAGCTCTGCCACAAAGGGGTGCTGGGAAGACAAGTCAGTAAATGTTCGTGCCATGCTTTGAAACGGGAGCCTTTTGAAGTGGGGATTTGGTTCTTTGCTCTCCTTTCTTTCTTCTTTGTTCCCTTCAGTGCTCCGTGAGGAGCGCGGCTCAGTGCTGTGCTGCTATCAGGGTTTGATGGCCTCCTGCTCCCTGGGAGAATTGTGTTCCCTCTCAATGGCTTCACTTCAAGGCAGTGTGTTCAATTGGTATTCTCTGTATGGCCCTGGCTCTTGTACATAGTGCATTTTTATTCAAATAATGGTATCGATCGTGGAAAAAGTAATGGGGAAAATAAATAGAAACAAATAAACACAGAAGATTTGTACTGAACTTCTTCAAGGTCTGGCCCTGAAAGTCAAGGAAGTGTCTGTGTCCTCTGTAGGGTGATGCAGTTCCTACCTCCTCTGGTAGTGTGGAGGTGGAGGATGATTATGGCAGTGGGAGGAGTTTAAATATGCAAATATTTCTTCCCTTCGAGGGGAGGTCAAGCCCTGGCACAGGCTGCCCTGGTGAGCTGTGCCTGCCCCATCCCTGGAAGTGTCCAAGGCCAGGTTGAAGGAGGCTTGGTGGAACCTGGCATAGTGGGAGGTGGGATAGAGATGATCTTTAAGGTGCTTTCCAGCCCAAACCATCCTGGGATTGTGTTGCTGGGCTGGCACCTACTTGTAGATACCGATCACAACCACCTCTCATGAAGATAACTGGCAAATACGCCTAGAAAATTGTGTATGGCACCAGCTCAGCTCATGGAAAGGCCATGGAAGGCTGCATTACTCCTTCTTCCCTAGAACTGACATTTCACTGCTATTTCTTGCTCCTTTGAGAGTTTTGTGGTGGGGACAGAATCTCCTTTTTTATTAGAAATATTTCCAGGCCTTGTGATTGATATGAAGACAGAAGGCATTGCCTAATGCTGTTGGAAGGACTTTAATTTTCAACTTGCTTGAGGTTTTGATCTTTTATTGTTTTGTTTGGTGTTTTTTTTAACTAGCCTGACAGAGGGAGGGTGTTGAAGGGGGAGTTGCTTTCTCAGTTCTGTATCTACACACCCAAAGGACAGGAACTCCTTTCTCATTCTGTGCTCCAACCTATTCCCCACCATTGGAACTGTCCTCTCCCAGACCAGATGTGGCCTTCAGGTGGTCTAGGTGGGCATTTTACCTTGACTGGCTCCTGCAGGGATTTAGGAGTGATAGAGTGTGCTGTGGGAGCTGGCCAGTTCCAGCTGACAAGATAATGAACTACTAAATAAAGCATGGGAGAAAGGGAAATCCGTGATAAATCCACCTCTCATGTGCCGTGGAGGAGACGGATAAACTCCCTCTCCTCTCCTGACAGAGGGATTTGTCTCTCCTGTGGCTGTTGCAGGAGATGTGGTGAGGATGCTGCTCCATCCCTGCCCTCCTCCGCCACTGATGTGCAGACAGACAGACAGACAGACACAGGGGTGATGCATTGTGTCCTCCTGGGAGGCTGGGCACGGCTGGGGATGTTGTCCCTATGTCCCTATGTCTCTAAATGCTCTTAAATGAACCAGTAAGGATTAATTCTGGGGCCGTGGGGCTCTTGTCCCTCTCCTCTGGGATGGGTCTTTCCCCTCTCCCCTCATTCCGTTCCAGCTCGATGTCACAAACTGGAACTCCAATCCCAATTCCCAAATCCAGACCCTTCTTCTCCTGCTTCTTCCTGTGCTCTCTTCATGGGGATGTGATGTAGCCTTAAATTCTCTCTGAAAGCAGCGAAAGGGCCGTGCTGGGTTGGAGGAGTTTTGGGGGCTTTGGGGTGCAGATTGTTCACCACTCCCGTGGTGCTGGCAGGGCATTAATGGAGAGGCAGAAGGAGTTGAGATGTGTCAGAAAAGCAGGAAGGGCTGCAGGTCACAGGCTGGAATAACGGGGAGGTGGCAGGTCAGTGTTGGGAGGTGTCACTGGAGCCAAGCAGCCCCCAGCAAAGTGTCATTTAGGGGTGTTCTCCAAAGCGTGACGGAGCCGGGCTGGGTCAGGCTGGCTCTCAGCCTTGCCCAGCAGCTCGGAAGAAGTTGGCTCCTTCTTTCCAGTGCACTCCCTCTCCCAACTCTTTTTTCCATGTTTGATTAATAAATCATGCAGTTTGCCCAAGACTCCCTCTGTCCCCACCCAAATACAAACATTCCCCGTCACCACCACCTTGTGACTGGCAAAGCTGCTCCCTCTGACAATCAATTACCCTCCGGAGATGAAATTATTGTTTAATGGCTTTTGGAACAGGCTCCTGCTCTGACATTCATCACAATCAATAATGCATCAGCGGGGACAAAAGAAATTACCTGCCTCCTGCTAAGTGAAAGAGTCCATTTGTATTCCACACGGCCCCTTCACGCCCACTGAGCCGGCAACCGCAGGTGGATCGTGCTGGCGGCACGGAGGGCAGCTGGCTCCGGCTGAACTCTGCAAAAGTTGGCTGCAACTTCTTCATCAGCGCTGCTTTTAGCAGGGCTGCCTGTGAGAGGCAGGCTTAGGGGACGGGGGTTGCCTAGGGTGAGGTTTGGCACGGGTTTCCTTAGGATAAGGTTAAGATTCAGGTTGTGCCTTGCTGCAGATACGGCTGGGATGGGAATCCTGGCTGCGGGAGGGCATCAGGGGTACGGAGCTGTGTGGAGGCTGGGATGGCTGGAAGGGTAGCTGGGACCACGGTGAGGGACCTAGGGATGAGGCAGGTGTGCCTGGGCAGCGATGTTCCCCCTCGCAGGGATCCCTGCTCTCCCTGGCTGTCCTTCCGTCCTTATCTCCAGCACCGCAGGAAGCTGCTTTGGTCTTTACCCAAAGCCCAGAGGGCAGATCCTCCTCTGAGGGTTGCCTCTGATCCGCGCAGCTCCTCCCTGGGCTGGGGGGTGACATCGGCGTGTCCCTGCCGAGGGAGCGGCGGGATCGATGCATCCGCAGTGTGAGCAGCGTGCCCCTTGATGTCTCTGCAGCGCCGTGTCGGCAGCTGCCCTGCCCGGTTATTCCAGGGGGGAATTCCAGGGCTGGCTCTGGCATGTGAAGCTGCAGCCCAGCAATCCCAAAGAAACCAGTTGCTGCAGCAAGCTGGGTGTCCGCAGGGAACACTTTGTGTTTTCTGCCTATAAATAATCAGCTAAAAAGCCCAAATATTCACGAGGCAGAGGGTGATCCTGGTGCTGCTTCCTTTAAGGTGACTTTTAAGGTATCAGTCTCCCAGAGGATGCCGTGGCTGTGCCTGGGAGGATCTCAAGGTGATTAGGCAGCATTATTTTATTTTAAACATCCATCCCAATTAGTGATGAACTGAGGAGCCTCATCAGCTCAGCGCCCTGAGCACCTCTTGCCTTTGAGCCACTTGATCCCTATTGTTTTCCCCCTCTCAGCTGCTGCTTTCCCCTCAGTGTGACTGTGGCAGTCGGGGTCAGGGTGGTGATGGATCAGCTGGGATCAAGTGTTCTGAGCAGGCAGGTCCTTGTTTCTGTCGGGCTCTGGGCAAGGTGAGTCCCTGCCATAAGATTCTGTGAGGCAGGAAAACCCCCAAATTCTCTAATTTGTTCCTTTATGGCTTGAAAAAGAACATTTTGATAGGAAACCTGTTAGCACAAAGACTTTGGGAATCTGGCAGCCCCTGGGGTTTCCCAGGACACAATTGGCTCCCACTGGGACACAGTGTATGATCAAAAGCACTGAAGGTCTCCATTTGCCCAGCCTGGCTCATCGTGGGGCTTGTTGCTGCTGGTTTTATTGCACAGGTGCCTTTGGCACCAAAGGTGAGAGCTCTGAAGGGCCTCGTGGGCAGCTCCGGGGCTCTGTGGTCCTGAGTGACCCCACACCCCTGCAAGGGAGGGTGGCACAGCAAACTGGGCTGAGGAGGAGCCTGTCTGTGGTTTGGGGATATTCAGCCTGGAGAAGGAAGGGCTCCAGGGAGACCTCAGAGCCCCTTCCAGTGCCTAAAGGGGCTCCAAGAGAGCTGGAGAGGGAGTTTGGGCAAAGCCTGGAGTACAGGACAAGATGGAATGGCTGTCAGAGGGCAGGGATAGATGGAATATTGGGAATAAATCCTTCCCTGTGAGAGTGGTGCTGAGGCCCTGGCACAGACTGCCCAGAGAAGCTGCCCCTGGATCCCTGGAAGTGTCCAAGGACAGGCTGGAAGGGGCTTGGAGCCACCTGGGATAGTGGAAGGTGTTCCTGCCATGGCAGGGGGTGGAACTGGATGATCTTTAATGTCCCTTCCAACACAAACCATTCCATGGCTCTATGGAATTTTCCTTTTCTTCTTTTGGGACCCCTGCCTGGCTCAGTGCTGGGGGGCATGCTGGGCAAAGCATTTCCCCTCCCTCTTTGCCTCTGGGTGCACCCTTGGAGCAGAGTCCCAAAGTTTGGGGGGCTTGGCTGTGCGACTGCCGGCGAGACACCGCGGCGAGGAGGGGGCGAGGCTGGAGGAGGGGAGGCAGGGACACCTTTCTGGGGGCTGCAGTCTCACACAATGCTCCCCTCTGTCAGCAGGGCTGCTCGTGGTGACACTCACCACTGGGAGATCCCCAGGTGCCTGCCAGCACACCTTACACCTTCCCCCTCGCAGCCCTGAGCGCTCAGCCTCCCGTGGGAGGCCGGAGACACAGGCAGTGAGTGTCATTCCCACAGCTCCTCCTGCTGCCACTCATGGGTGGGGGGCAGCTGCATGGAGCACAGAGATAAATTAATAATCAAAATGACAGGAGGATGAGCAGAGTGCAACAGGAGCGATGAGATTGGAGTCTGTGTGCGCAGGGATGGGCTGTGGGAGCGGGGCTGGAGTGGAGCAAGCAAAGAGGGGATTGTGGTTCCTGAGGCTCAGTAACTGAGGATGTGAAATGCTTCCCAAAATCCTGGAGGACACCCTGTGTTTTGTGTTGTCTCTGTGGCCAGGGTGGAAAACAGGTGCTTGAAGAGGGAAGAAAATCCTGGAGAAGAGAAGGCTGTGAGGAGACCTCGGCCCCTGGCAGTGCCTAAAGAGGCTCCAGGAGAGCTGGAGAGGGACTGGGGACAAGAGCTTGGAGGAACAGGAAAAGGGGGACTGGCTTCCCACTGCAGAGGGCTGGGTTAAATAGGATTTTGGGAAGGAATTCCTCCCTGTGAGGGTGGGGAGGCCCTGGCACAGAGTGCCCAGAGCAGCTGTGGCTGCCCCTGGATCCCTGGGAGTGTCCTGTGGCCAGAGTGGGAAACAAGTGCTTGTAAAGGGAGGAAAAGGCCCTCTGCTCCCTCTGCTAAAGGCAGGAGGCAGGAAAACTCCTTTTCTTCCCACAGCTGGAAGTTAAACCTGGCCAGGGGGAGGAAATCCCTGGAGTTCACTGCCCAGGTGTGGATATATGGATACACAGCTGTCAGCTGGCCCTGCAGGGGACCAGCAACTCCTCCTGCACCTCACCTGCTGACACCTCTCCCACTGGCTGTTCCTTCAGCCTGGAGCTCCTACAGGCTTGTCTGTCCAGGCAGCTGATATTCAGAAAGCCCAAACCTCCCACATCCCTTTGGCAGTGCAAGTCTGATGAGGAGCAGCTCAGGGGGCTCAGCCTGCAGAAAAGGAGGCTCAGAGGGGACCTTCTCCCTCTCTACAGCTCCCTGAAAGAGGCCAGTCAGGAGGGGGTCCGGCTTTGTTCCCAGGGAACAGTGACAGGATGAAACAAAACGGCCTCAAGTTGCACCAGGAGAGGTTTAGTTTGGATATTGGGAACATTTCTTCATGGGAAGGGTTGTTAAACACTGGAGAAGGCTGCCCAGGGCAGCGGTGGAGGCCCCACAGCTGCAGGGATTCAAAAGCCACGAGGGTGTGGCCCCTGGGGACACAGTTTGTTGGTGGGCTTGGCAGTGCTGGGGGAGTGCTTGGACCCGATTTTAGAGCCTTTAACGATCTCCCTGTGTAAAATGATGCACCTTTGTCCTGCCTTCCCCCAGGCTGAGGCTCCTGCAGCTCCCCAGGCTCTGCCCCAAGTCCCATTGATCCCCTGGGTGATGAAGCTGTAGAATCAGCCCTGCTGTATTTGTTGTGTCGAGCTGTCATTTTTCTCCCAAGATCTTAAAAGGATTTTTAACTGTCAGCTCTATCCCGCATCTTTGCTCCTAATAATCAATATTGATTTTCCTGTAACACTGTCCATCTAGATGCCATGCCTTATTTGCTGTAAGATTAGAATCTCGATGAGCTTATAAAATAGGGCACAGATTTTCCTCGTGCCTCCACATGTGTGCATATGCAGAAAATACCCTGGGAAGATGATTATCTGCTGGGAAAAGAAATGGAGTCATGCTCTGTAGCTGCAAAAAATATCCATTTTGGGCACTGCATTAATATGTGGAGAGAGATTCCCTGGCAGTGGGATGCTGCTGCCCACAGGGGGCTGGTCAGGGATGCTGGCTGCTGTCATTCCTGTGGGTTTTGTATGTGTTATCCTGTCCAGGGAAGATTTGGGCTGCTAAATTTCAAGCTGGGCTTTGTAAAGGCTTTTTAAACAGATTTTCCCTCCGTGAAGGGACAGAGTTTCACAATTATCATCCCTGACATTAATTCCTGCTGCAAGTTTGTGTCTCTAAGTGTTTTTTTTTTTTTTTTCAATGGGAAGTGGTGTGTTGTTAGAAACCATGAAACTGCTTTTACTGGTTGTCTTTAATCCCCCAGTGTCTTGGGGTTGTCCAAGAATCCAATTGTTCTGCTGAACAATGAGCACAAGACATAAACTTCACCCTAAATATGTGGCTGATATTTCACCTGTGATATTCCTACTCTGGGTGTGTTTTCCAGGAATCTTGTTTATTAGTGTTTCAGGTCAGAGGATTGTAGGATTTGACTGGAGACAAGCTTCTGTTTCCTAAGCAGGAAAAGATTTTCTATAAGGAGTCTCAGCAGAGATAACATGAAAACAAAAGGTGATTGAATGTGACTGAAAATGGGCCTAAGAAATATAGGGTTTTACCAAAACTGTTGGAAGAGAAAGTCGATTTTCCCATTTTTGACAGAGGCCTGCCAGATAAGATGCTTCAAATCGGCTTATTGAATTATAAACCACCGACATTTGGAAGCAGAACGCTTTGCTTTGAAGTGAAATGCTGAGATTTTTCATTCTGACATCTCCCAATTGATGTTTTTGGTAACTTTCTGCACACCTGGTAAAAGTGAGATTGGGGGGGAAAAGTTCAAGGCATTAAAACACTGAATTGCTGAAGGGGTAAAAAAATACCTTTTTCTAGATAATTCTCCTTAAAACCAATGTGCTCAGCTTCTGCTTCATCTATTCATATTTATGACCCCAAATGCCCATTACCTTGTTTTTTGAGGGGTTATTTGTACTTAATGTGGCAAAGATCCCTTTGTGTTTTACATCTCTGACCCATTGGAGAGGGCTTTCTTCAATATGATACTTTTTGTTCTATTCCACTCAAAACTTCAGGATTATTGAAATGAGCTCCCAAGGACAGGAGGTTTCATGAGATGGTTCCAATATATCTTTTTTTTCAGCTGGAGACTATAAATATTGTCTCCTTCTAGGCTTGCTGAGAGGAGGATTTGTAGGAGAAAGCTTGGTATATTTATTTTTGATTCCACACAATTCAGTTTGGATAATAAAGTTGCTGTTCTTGCTGGAAATAGCTGCTGCAATTGAGACAGGGACACCTTCCACTAGACCAGGTTGCTCCAAGCCCTTTTTCCACCTGGCTCTGTTTGGATTTTGTCCTCATTGCCCCTTCTATGGACTCCTGGCCATGGGATGGGCTTTGCCTCCCCATTTCCTGCATCAGGGATGCTTTCCCCAGCATCCTAGAGAGGGGAATGTGCATGGAGAGAAAGCTGGAGGGTTGTAATATGCACCAAAAAGTGCCTTATAAAATAAATATAAAAGAATAAATAAAGCTAAGGAGGGAAGGAAAACGAAACATCAAAAGAAATGAAACTGCAGCAAAAGACAAAGTGAAGCTCTGCCTCTTAAGCACCTTTTGTGGCTCTCCCTGCACATCCAGCTTGGATTTCCTCTTGGTTTGGGGCTGGAGGAGGGGGCAGAAAGCTGTGGCTGAGCAAAGCTGAGCCAAGGATGCTTCATATGGTAATAACCCCTCCTGAGAGTCCCCACATGAAAGCCCAGCCCCTGGCACTGCTGATTAGACAGCTCTAATTGTCTCCCATGCCTGGAATACTGGAGCAGGGAGAAACCCAGATACTGCTTGCTGAGCTGGCCAAGCCAGCCCAGCTCCCAAAATAAACCCCTGCTGCATTTGGGAGGGAAGAGTCGGTACTGGGAGCCACAGGTGCTTCCCACTGGAATGGAGGATGGGCTGAGCACAGCCCCGGGCTGGGGGGTGATGCTGAGGATCCTCCCAGCCTGGTGCCTGCAGGGAAAGGATTTATGCTTGGGTTAGTTTTGGGAAAAGCCTCAGCTTTAGCTGCATGTGCTCAATAAAGCTTTTAGTTCAATACCTCTTAATGCTGAGCCTCAGAGTATTAACTCAAGACTTCCCTGGGATCGGGGCATAAACATACAGGAGCTCTCACTGCCCAGAAAGTCTTGGATGCCTCCATCAATATGTGATTAAAGTGGGAGATACCTTATCTTCCTCTGTGTCTTATGTAGTGAAGCTGCCTCTTTGCTGCAACTTCTGTCTGGTCCCCAAAAACCAGCATGGTCCCAGAATGGGCTGGGTTGGGAAGGACCTTAAAGTTCTCCTTCCACCCCTTGCCATGGGCAGGGAAACCTTCCACGAGCCCAAGCCCCATCCTGGGGATACCCAGGGCTCCTCACTCCCAGAGTCTGTTTGCAGCACTCAGATTCTCATAACAAATATTTCAGCCAAGTGTTGCTCTCACGTCGTGTGCATTTGCAAAGGAGCAATTTATCAGAGTGATTTTTATTCTCATTAAGGCAAATTAAGCCCACAAAGCTGGCAATGGATGGGGGAGAGAGGTAGAAAAAAATGAAAAAAAATTGGTGTTCATGAAATATTTATTAAAAACAGCCATTGTAATAAATATTTGAAACCTGGTTATTAATGTTAAATCATATCAACGTCAAGTGTGTGTTTCACATGGTCTGTTCTGCTAATTGGGTGCAGGGGTTGGCAGACTCGTGGTGCCACAGGGTCACTTGGCACCGGGACCAGAGGAAAAGCCTAAAACGCAGGAGCTGATGGAAATCAGTGGAATGAGAGCAAATCCAGGGGCTTGCCCCCGATCGTAACCCCAGCGCCTCCGCCTAAAAGCCGCGTTTTAAAAGGTGATTATTTTCCGGGGCGGAGCGCGCCCCCGGCTCTGCAGATCGCGGGCACTGTAAAGCACCCGCTGCAAAACCGGGAGATAAATCCTTAAACTGCGATAATGGCACAGGCAGTAAAATCAATATTGATTATTAGAGGAGGGGGCAGGAGGCTGTAAAAGTCGCTGTGAGGCAAAGGGAGGGTTTTTGTGGAGAGCAGCTGGTGATGAGGGCGGGAGGTGAGTGAAGGCTTCTCCCAGGGCTTGGCTCTTCATCGGGATCTTTGCGAGGTGCAGGACTCTGTAAAGGATGAAAGAGGGCAGAAGGAGGGGCTGTGTTTGATCCAGGAGGTTCACAGCGGGTTTGGGATATTCCCACTTCTCCAGTGGGATGTGACAGTGTTAACCCGTGGATGGAGACAGGAGTGAGGTGAGGATTATCACAGGGAAATCTCAAATGTTTTTGCTGTTAATCTTGAGTTGTCTGGGAAAAATCAGTTTAAGGACGCAAAAGAAAAATCTCCATTATTAATGTCTTTGGTTGTTGGAAACATTGCTTTTCCCTTTTCCAAAAAACTGAAAGGATAAAAGCTTGAAAGGAAATCAAAACATGTGGGAAAATCCCAAACCTGATTCCCTTTTTCTCACAATGGATGTGAATGTGCTGCCTCCAAGGGATGGGGTAGAGATAAGGGCGAAGCTACTCTTCCCTTACTGCAGGGTTTTTGGTGAGTGAGACCACTCCGTGCCTCAGTTTCCCTGCCTTGGATGTAGTTACTGAACTCGTAATTACTCCGAGCCTGGTGGTAATTATTTCGCGTGTAATTACTCAGAGAGTGCGGGAGCTCAGAGCCGGCAGAGCAGCTGGATGGGCACTCTGGAGCTGCAGGGATGAAGCTCCTGGCTCCACATCAGCTGCACCCTGCTCGTCCCTCGCGGGCTCTGATGGACCAGCTCAGCCTCCTCCGGGGAGAGGAGGGACCTGCGGTGCCTCTGCTCCACCCAGCCCCCTTTCCAGCACTCATTTAGGGATGCCAGCCCTCCAATCTGAGCAGCAGCGGCATTTTATAAAAATATTGGAAGCAAGCAAATAAATAAATGGTAATTTAGTCGTGGACCCAACCCAGCCTCCCATAAAAGCTGGTGCAGACCAGATTTACAGCACCGTGCTGAGATGCTTTTATGTGAAACAGAGCTTCAGAGGGGAAGCCATCTATCAGGCAAGGAGCCCGAGTGAATGAGATTTAAAAGGCAGCTTCCTTTTGTTCCCTAATAGTTTGAACAATTCGGTGTGAAAGTGGAGGAGGCGGGAAGGGGGAAATCAGGAGGTGTTAGGAATGACATTCCTAATGGCAACACCATGCACCTATTTTGGTAATAGGCTTTAAACTTCTAAGAAGGTGAATCCTCTTATTTCCAGCGTTTATTTTCTCCTTTGCTGTAAATTTATCAGTCGGGGTCGAGCCTGCTGCAAGCTGTGAGGAGCCTGATGGGAAACGAGAGGCCTGGGTCCTTGTTAGTGCAGGGAACCTGTAATTTCCCAGGTTTCAAACCTCCTGGGTTAATCTGAGTTTGCTTTTTAAACTTGCTCAAACATCACTGCCTGGTGACCGTGGGCACTTCTGCTCCTCAGCATCCCTGCTCCCTGGACTCCCTGCAATCCCTTCTCTCCTGCTCCCTGCAATCCCACTGTCCTGCTCCTTGGCATCCCTGCTCCCTGGACTCCCTGCAGTCCCTTCTCTCCTGCTCCCTGGAATCCTCTCTGTCCTGCTCCTTGGCAACCCCACTCTCCTGCTCCCTGGAATCCTTTCTCTCCTGCTCGTCAGCATTCCTGCTCCCTGGAATCCCCACTCTCCTGCTCTCTGGAATTCCTGCAATCCCCTCTCCCCTGCTCCCCAGCACCTCCCCTCTCTCCTGTCTGTACCTGGCAGGTGAGGTCCCTTGGCTGAGGGTGTCTGGCACACCAAGGCTGGGTGGGGCCTCCCTCCAGCCCCTACATTTACCAGGAAATCTCCTTCTCCTGCCTTTTAGCTGAGAATTCAAATTCCCTCACTTAAATACCAAACAATTCTCCCCAGGCTATTTCACTGCCTCGTTTTTGTTCTGAGGTTGGGGCAATGCTGGTCCCCCCTTCCTGGAGACCCCGTTTCCTCTTTCCACACCTGCAAAGGGAATTTCCAATGTCATTTGCAGTCACTATGGGCTTTTTCCTCCCAAGAAGTGCAGGCCAGCAATTCCAGCCTGCCAAAGAGAGGGAAAAAAATCCTCAGCTTTAATCTTTGTGAAGGGAGAGCAGGTGAGGGAACAAAGAAATGGGGAAAGCAAGGAAAGAAAAGGGTGGACAAGAAGGTGTGGAGGGAAGCTGGCGTGTGGAGAGATCAGATGGAAGAGGCAGCTTTTGTGGGCAGGGATGTGAGGAAGAGGACAAAGGGCTGAAGGCTGAGACTGATGGTGTGTGGGGAAGCAAAGCTTCAAGCAGGAGCCTCCTGGGATCTCTGTTTTGGGGGGCAGCTCTGTCCCACCCACACGAGCATCACCTCCCCCAGCTCCTTCCCAGCACTGATGGGATCCAGACCCTGGATCATGGGCACTGCTGCCTCTGAGCTCTGGGGACCCCAGACCAGTTCTCAAACTATCTATAGGTTGTAATTCTTCAAATCCCTGAGCTTAAAGCTGGAGTTCTTTATTTCACGTTCCCTGGTAGAGCCAAAGAAAGGAGTGGGGAGATTGATATCCTGGGATTGCTGCTGGGAAGACTGGAAGTTGTGGCTCATGAGATTTTGTGCTTCCCCGCTGTGATCAGGATATCTTGCATTGCCCTCAGCCCTCAGGATGGTTCTGGAGAGGGTCCAGAGCTGGTCCTCTGGTCCTTTCTTCCACAAACCTGGTGTTCAAGGGAAAGGAAGCATCATTCCAATGTTCCCCTCCCCAGGGAAAGGGTGGGAAAACCAACATTTCTATTGGATATCCAAGGCATGACTGTGTCAGGAAAATGAATCCACAAACACCAGAGATTTATGTTCAAAAAGGAGACAGAGGAGTCCTGTAAATTTATATAAAGGGAGAGGCCACAGGGCATTTCCCTTGGGGTCTCTCACATTTTTGGAGGGCACAGCCTCCTTTTTATCCCAATTTCCCAGCTACATTTCCCTCTCTCTGTCCCCAGTGTTTGAGGTACCTGAGAGGTGCAGACTGCCTGGAACACCTGATACAGACCCCCTTCTAATGTATATTCCCCCACTTTTTGTCTATTCCTTGTGTTAATCAGTGGAATTCCTATGGAATTGATGGAATCCTTCCCATTGTTTCATTTCTCTCTCAGTGCTGGTTGGATCTACCAACAGAGCCAGGGTTTGTTTGTAAAGACAAGTCCCTGGTTCCTTTCAGCTGGAAGGTGCTCAGGTATGCCAGGGATAAGCACATTCCAAGAGTCTCTGTTAAAGGAAGGTGTACAAAATCTGCTGGGAAATAAGTTATCCCTACAATGTGAAACCCAGGAGATGCAGATTGACACAAATCAGCTCCCTGAATGAACAAAAGGCTTCTAAAAAGACAAAATGCATTGGCTTTATAGCTTGGATTTGAAATGACTCAGCAGTGCAGGCGCCTGGGTTTTCCCTGCTGGAGAACAGATCAAAAGAGAACACAAAAAGGTGGTGGAAATGCAATATTTTGGGGTGATCAGCGGCTACTCCTGGCTGCCCTTTTGGTTCTCCCTTTCTCCCCACTTAGACACATGCCAGAAATGTATCATTTTTACAGGATTTGTCTGGTTTGGGTTATCTCTGCCCTGGGATCAGGGTCTCTGAGGGCAAAGCAATTCTTCATTCAGCTCAGAGGAAAAGGCTGGAGCAATGTCTGGAGGTGGCTGAACATTTATAGGATATGATTTCAACTATTATCATAACTATCCTGTATTGCATCGTCTAATAAAGACATCAATTTAAAACCCTTACAAGTGGCAATTACCTAATAAAATGCAGTAAGGATCTTCCAACTTGGCAGTAAAATTAGCATTACTGGGTTTTAATTAATAGCCCAAGCCTGAATGGCTCTTCTGTGCAGGAGGAATGGCTGTGTGACCATGTGTGTGGATGGGACAAGACTGGGAAAGGGAAGTCCATGAGCCCCAAAAGGGACTCAGGAGGGGTTGGGTGGTGCAGGGTGTGTGGGGCCAGCTTGTCCTGGGAGGAGCACTGGGACTGCTGTGCTGTTGTGGAACCCCAGAATGGTTTGGGTTGGAAGGAACCTTAAAGCTCATCTCATCCCACCCCTGCCATGAGCAGGGACACCTTTCACTATCCCAGGCTGCTCCAAGCCCCGTCCAACCTGGCCTTGGACACTGCCAGGGATCCAGGGGCAGCCACAGCTGCTCTGGGCACCCTGTGCCAGGGCCTCACCACCCTCACAGGGAGGAATTTTTTCCAGGTATCTGATTCAAATCTACCCTTCTTCAGCTTAGAGCCATTCCCCCTTGTCCTATCCTGATGCCCCTTCCCCAGGGGCTGGGCAGCAATGCTGTCAACATCACAGCTCCCTGGCACGAGAAGTCCCCATGAGAGCCCCAAAGCTCCCTGTACCCGAGGCAGGGGCTCGGGGCTCTTTGCAAAACCCTTGTTGGAAGAGCTTTGCCATCACCTCTTCTCCCCTGCAAGGGGGGGTGATGTCCCCTTCCAGATTGGCTCAGTGTCCTGGATGCCCACAGGGTGCTGAGCTCTGTGGGGTGGGGGTGCTGTCCCTGGGGAAGAGGTGAGATCTCCCTGCCTTTGCAGCCACACACACGGACCCTCTTTGATCCGGGCTGCGACAAAGCCGCCGTGTCAGAAAACCGAGCACATTTGTGCTGGCAGAGTGACTTTATTCCTCAGTGGCAGAGTGCCTTTATTCCTTGCAAATTTGTGATGGCACAGTGACTTTATTCCTCGATGGCAGAGTGACTTTAGTGCTCCTTCCTGGCTTTTATGGTGTAACTGCAGGATTTTTGATGTGCTACAAGGAGCCCTAGAGCGAGGCTGGCTTGTGCTGTCATCCCCCATCCTCTCTGGCCTTTTTCCTTGCTCCCCTTCCCATTTTCCTCTGCTTGCTGGCAAGCTGCCTGGTGGAAGCAAATAGCAGGGATGCTGTGCTGATGGAGGGAAGGACCCCCGGTGTGCTTCCCAGGAGGGTGTCTCTATCAGCCAGAGAAATCTCAATGCTCCAGCAAGATTGCTTTTCCGGGGGAAGGGGGGAGAGCCCAATCTGCCTGCAAATGTGCATGGTGGAGAAGGGAAAATCAAACTGCAGTGTTTAGCAAAGCCAATTTCCTCCAGGAACAGGGCGAGGGAAGTGGAGGCTCAGATTGGTGCTTCCCGAGCTAATTGTATTGACAAAATAATGAAAGTATTTGTATGCACTTGTTCTTGTTGTGTATAAACTGCAGCAAATAGAAATCCACAGGATTATTTTTTTCGGTATTGCTGCTCTCAGGCAGTTCAGAACTCAGAGATGATGGGAATTCACTGCACTGGCAGGTCAGTCTGGCTTCACGTCCCACCCTACTCCTGCCCTCGGTGCCCAGGGAGGGAGGGAGGGATGGGATTAGGTCCTGCCTGTGCCACTGACAGGCAAAACTCACACACCATCCTTTGTCCCTCGGGATGCTCCTTAATTTAAAGGGTGGCTTGTGGCTAAGGAGCACGAGCTGGAGTCTGTGTTGGCTCCCAGGCTGTGTGGCAGGGAGTGCCTTCCTGAGCCCTGGGATCTGTGTGAACATGGGGCTGGTTTCCAGCAGAGCTGCAGGAAACTTCATCCCAAACCACGTGGTTCCCCTCCAGCAGCTGTGCTCCTTCCCTCTGTCAGAAAACCTGGCCACTTCTGCTGAGCCCATACTACAGTGGGATTTTTTAACATGGTTTCTTCTTCTTTTTGGCAAATCTGCTCCTTTAACCCATTTCCAGTCCAAAGAGAAATCACAGGATCCCAGACTGGTTTGGGTTGGAGGGGAACTTAACACTCCACACACGTGCCATTCCACCCCCTGCCATGGGCAAGGACACCTTGCACTAGCCCAGGTTGCTCCAAGCCATTTCCAGCCCTTGAACACTTCCAGGGATGCAGCAGCCACAGCTTCTCTGGAATCCCTTCCCTTCAGCTTCCCCTGTTTTATGGAGTGGTTCATCACACGCTTGTGTGCGAGTGAGATGATGGAGAGTGGTGCTGCTGAAGAGTAATTGTTTAACGTGCTTGCTGATCCCACAGCTGGGATCAAGCTGCCAATATTTCGGCACTTTGGAGCTGGAGCTTGATCCTGCATCTATTTATGGTTTGTTTAGGGCTGTGCATCACTTGCTTTTTGTTACAGAGCTGCAGGTGTAGCTCCATGGGGAAAGGCCTGATGGTTTTGGCTCATTTAGGGTTGTGGAACCCGGAGTGGAGACTCCTGGCTGTGGGGTGAGATGAGGGATCTGCTCTGGGAAAGCCTTGCAGACAGGGGTCACTGTGAATGCCTCAGCTTCCTTGGTAAGGGGATGGAGAGGAGAGGAGAGGAGGAGGTAAATGACCGCTGCTGCTGCTTTTCAGCTGCGTTTTGGTCTTTTTTCCTGAGTTCTCAGTTGCCTCATTCCCTGCCAGTGCTGCACAGGAGGGAGATCTGCTGCTGGACAGTTCTTTTGGCAATTCCAGCCCCCAGCTTGTCCAGGCCAGTGCTGGCAGAAGATGGACCGATAACTTTGGAGACAGTGCAGAGAACCAGGAGCCCTTCATGAAGTGTCACTGATGTGGAAATACAGGATCAAATGAGTAGCAATTCGTGTGTCACCGCATGACAGAACAAAACCCTCTACCGAGGAATTAAAGCCATAAATATCCTACAGGGCCCCTTCCTGCTAACATGTTCCTGACATCTGGAGTGGCAGCCCACTGGAACCTATCTGCTGTCAAAGAGCTGTTGCAATTAAGTCGTGAATGCAGAGGGGAGAAGGGGGAAAACAATTTTTTAAATTACTTGGCAGGTGATGGAAAACCAAAATACCCTTTTCCATTAACGTGAGCAAATTTACCTTAAAAGGAATTGGGTTAGAGACTCAGGAAGTTAATTGCTGGAGTCATTCAGTCAGGTTTTGGTCTCCTTGGGGCCGGTGTGGGAGCGATGGAGGGCCTGCGGTTGGGTTCCCACCTGGCTCTGTGCTGCTGCAATATTTAACACTTTCTTGGCCTCCTGTGCTCCAGCATGGCTTGGTGGGCACACAATGGTGTGGGAATCCAGGTTGAGCCAGCAATGAGGACGGTTTTGGAGAGGCAGTGATGGGATTCACTGTGCCAGGCAGGAGCTGTTGGACTTTTGGCGTCGGGCAGCACCACAGCCTGGTGCTCCCATTGCGTGGAGGATGGAGGGACTTGGGAGATCATAGAATTATTAAGGTTGGAAAAGACCTCTAAAATCAAGTCCAACCATTAATCCAGCACTGCTGTGTTCACTAAACCATGTCCCTGGGTGCTGGAGATCTGCTGGGTCTGGATGGTGTTAGCTGGGACTAGAAGGAAAAGGATGTCAGGTGGTGAGTTGTGTAATTAGCTTGAGTTGTTCCCTCAGAAGCTGGAGGACATCCTTGTGTGTTGGGCTTTCCAGGAGCTTGGTGGGTACAAACAGCCAAGACCCAGGGATTCTTCTCTGGGTGGGCATTACCCTTGCTTCAGTGGGAAACTGAAGCTTGGAGATGGGAAGGACCATGTGGAGGTCTTGAGCTGCTGTTCTCACAGTCTGTGGGGGTTTTTCTCTGCCAGCCTCGGGAGGTGCCAGGCAGCCCCTTGCAGGTGATCTTCACACCCCTCCCTCCTGCACCAGAGGATTTTGGATGCCTCAACCAGACATTACCCACAGCATCCTTTAGCACCCCACAGAGCAGCACCACCACACCCTGTGTCATCCATCC
>VZRX01019524.1:48463-88948 GCA_013398075.1 Notiomystis cincta
TCCATCCCTCCCTCCATCCCTCCATCCCTCCCTCCATCCCTCCCTCCATCCCTCCATCCCTCCCTCCCTCCATCCCTCCCGACCACCAGCCAGTGCCGCAGGAACAGCTCCGGCGCAGCCTCATTGGGATTCCGGGCGCTGCTCGGAGCCATCCTGCTCGTCGCCTCTCGGTCTCTCCGCAGAGGTGGGACTGCATGGATGCAATTTGCATTTCTGGAGTTTACAGGAGGTGTCACGAAGCAGATACACTGGCAAGCTGCGTCTCGCAGAGAATTCATTTTCGGGGGGTTTCGCTCCCTCCTTCCCAATCTGGCTGGCTTGATCTCGATTAAAGCACCCAGCTCCTTTGCTTTGTTGCAAGACACCAAACCCAGGGCAGGCTCTGTGTTGGGCTGGTTTTTCCTCCTCTTTGCCCTGTGTTTGGCTCCTCTCCAAAGGGCTGGCAGTTGGGAGACTGCCACCTCCATGTCTGGACTGGAAATTTTTCTCACTGGCTATCTAAAAATCAGGAAGCAGAATTGATCCCGGACGCCTCCAGATGACCACGGCGAGCTCAGAAATAAAGAACGCCAGTTGACAAGAGGCTGAGAATCTCAAATTGCATCAGTCACTTTTTCACAAGATTTTATTTAAGGTTCCTTTGAGTGGACCCAATTTTCAGAAGGGCCCTGATTGAAGATTGATCCTTGTAAGAGGCTATTTGAAAATTGCCCATCACTTTTGGCTGCAGGTTTGCTAAATATTCAATCATTCCACCAGCAACTTAGTCTCGAGCAAACTGTTTTCTGTAACATTTTTTCCCTCCGTAATTTACACAAATGGGGGAAAAAGACTTAAACTGAATAACCTGCAGTCAGTGATTGGAGCTGTGCTTGTGTTCACTCCTTTTTGCTTTAAAAGGGTATCTTCTTTTGGGTCCCAGGTGATTCAGCATGTCTTGTTTGGGTTTCTTGTATCAGGGCTGAGCATCACCTGGAGAGGAGGGGTGTTCTTGCCCTCTTCCTCAATTTGGGTCCACCTCTTAAAATTAAGGAAGAAACCCATCCCTCCTCCATGAAGTTCCTAGGAAACCTTCCCTGTCCCTCCCTGCTGCCCTGCCTGAAGTTTGATGGACTTTGAACACTCTTATTTGCTTTAAAAATGAGCAAATTGTGGCCTCAAAGGAGATTCTTCATGGTTTTGTAGGAGGAATGAGGCTGGGTCCTGCTGTGGGTGCTCATGGAATGGAGGAGCTGAGCAAGGAGCAAAGATGGGGAGAAGTCCTTTCAAGGGCAATGCCTCCACTCACACCACCCAAACTCTCCCTCACCACATGCACCCGAGCATGGGGTCCATCCTTTAGCTCCAAACACCCACCAAAATCAGGCAGGAATTTTCCCTCCTTCAAACCTCACCTTGCAGAGCCCGTGCTGGAGCAGCAGCCAGGTTGCCTGGGCTACACAACCATCCTCTTGGATTATTCCTGGTAAATAATGTTTAGTTTTTCACTCGCAGTGAATGGCCTCGGAGTCCATGGAGTAATTTTGGGCCAGCTCACAGCGCCTGTGAGTTTAACTCTCCAATTTGGCCTGCAGCAGTGCTGGGCAAATTGCTCCCAGCAACTGCTTTATTCATCCCCAAACGTGGTTTTGTGCTGACCCAAGCGGTCGACTCAGCACATGTTTTCAGCCAGGAAAAAAGAAATTAAAAAAAAAGAGGCAAATTGTTTCCAAATGATGCGTGTTTTCTATAAAGGCAGCTATACAGGATGTTTTTGAAGGGGTGGTGGAAGAAAAAAGCCCTCTGAAAGCGGGGTGTTTCAGCTGGTTCAACTGTTCTGCTCATGTGTTCAGCACCAGAAACACAGGTGCGTGCTTTTTAACTGACCTCTTGTGCTGGTTGCTTGTTCTTTTGAGTTTTGTCAGGAGGCCAAGCAGCCTGGATGTCTTCCCTGCATGGGAAAATTGAGGGGAAAGATTTAAAATAGGAACTGTCTTATTTTGCACTATTGGAGAGCTCTTAAGACCAACTTTAGATTTAGACCTTGCAGGTCCCCAGGCATCACTTTGATGCTTTTTTTTTTCCCATGTGAAGACCCACTGACTTTCAAGGAATAGCTTAACCCCTTCCTTGAGCTGCAAAGATAGAGGTTCATTCCTTCTCCAGCTGTTTTCCAGCTGTTTTCCAGACCAGAACCAGGCTTGACTGTCACAGGGGTGTTACTGAACCTTGGCCTCCCCAAGAGCCACCTTTGGGGTGGTTGTTCTGCCATGTAAAGCTGGAGGACATCTCTGCCTTCTCCCCAAAGCCCTTCAGGCTCACACCACACCTGCTGGCTGTCTGGGGCAGGGGAACTGGCAGATCCTTATGGGAAAGCACCTGGAAACGTGGGGCATTGGGACTGTGGGGTATGGCAGGGTCTGGGCATGGTTTTGTGCCCACTCTGATTATTCATAGGCAGCTCTGGAAGTCTTTGTCTCCTTCTCACTAAACAAACCTGGTATTTCCTTCAAGAAGGGCTGCTCAGAGCAGTGCCACATCCCAGGGCCACAGGGGCAGTGGGATTTCCCTTTCCCTGCCCAGGGCTGTGATCCCTGCTCCTACGCACTGCTCCCCTTCCTGAGGCCGCGCTTCAGCTCCACGAACTTATCCGTGGGAATCTGAGCTTTGGGGGATGCACCTCAGCAGGGAGGGGCTGTCTAAGCAGCACTTGCTCCTGCTCCTGCAGTTTTCTGGGTGTCCTGCAGCAAACAGGCTCCCTGGAGAGACACAGCCACAGAGAGGAGGCGCTTTGAAATGGGCAAAACACGGCCACAACGGTTCTGATTAAAAAAGGGGAGCGTGGCTGATGGTTTTGTCTTATTTAATGCTGACATCCTGAGGTCAAACTGTTCCTCTCCAAGGAAAGCACAGCCCCATTAGTCAAACACAGCAATCTCTGGCTTTGTAGTTTTGCTGCATGATTTATAAGCCACAGGGGTAAAAAAGAAGTTTTTCTCTGAAAATACCAGGGAATATTTCTGTCCTTGTTGCGTTCCCTTGCTCATTTTAACTTCAGTTTTACAACATCAAAGCTGGAGTTGAGCTCTCCTGGTACCCGTTTGCAGGATTCAGTATCCTACCACGTCTGGCTGCTGGCTCTCACCAGTTGTACACCAGAAATACATCCCACATCCCTCTGGGATGCTGTAAATGAGCACCTTGTGTTCAGAAGAGATGGTACAGGAGCAAGGAGTCCCTCTTTGAGCTCCTTGGCAGTGCATGGCATGAGCTTTGCTGTCCTCAGAGAGTGGAGTAGCTGAAATCCAGGTCTCAGCCAGCACTGGGACAGGGGTTAATTTTCCAGTCCTGATTCCTGTTGGGAAATGTCAGATCATCCCTGCCTGTGACCTCAAAATGGGCATTTAAGGGACTAAAACACCTCTCTGCTGCTCTCCACTAGGCCTGGCATTTCGGCTCTATGTGAACTCTTGATCAGGTCAAAAAGTAAAACTCCCTTTTAGGAAAGATTTTAAGATGATGATGGGCTTTGTTTCATTCTGCATTTGCAACTCTAATGTGTTCTTCCCCTGCGCTCCCACCCACTCCTCACACTCAACCCCAGACTCTCTACTCACATGGCTATCAGTGTCACATCTCAAACATGTCTTTCCTTGGAAATCCAGCTTTTCATCAATTAAACATTTTTTGACAGCTTTTCTGAAACAAATCTTAAAAAAAAGAAAAAAAAATTAAAAAATTAAACCTTTGCTTTCCTGCAAAGTTTTGGTGGTTTTACCTTAAAAAACTCCAGCAGCCCTATGATGAAGGTGATCCCAGCAGGATTTTGGGGCAATGTGTGCTGCTCCCATGGGTGCTGTGGGAGCCTCATGCCTGTAGCTTGTCATGGTTGCTGTTAATAGAATTCTGCTTGGTGCTTGTGCAAGTTCCTGTCTGGAAAGGCTGGAGGGGGCTGGGTTGGAGGTTTGTGTGCCAGGGGTTCTGTGCAGTGCCCTGCTGCTGTGTCCCTGTATCCCAGCTGGGTCCTTTGCAGGGTGTTTGATTTCTACTTCTCTCCTTCCCTAGAAGCCCCCAGGTAACAACCCAGCATCTTCCCCATACACCTGAAGCCCCTTTCCCCGTCCCCTGCCCCCAGCTCTCAGTCCATTTGCATCACTGGTCAGGCTGGTTGGGCTCTGGCTTTTCCCAGTCCAGCCCAGTTCACCACTGGACACTTCTCACAGCAATTTCTGGGCACAGGCAGACAACAAGGGGCTGCATCATTTCCAACCAGGGGCACATTCCTGGATCCAAAGTCCCCTGGCATGAGCCCTGGGCAGGTGTGAGCCCTCTAATGGGCTGCTGAGTTGTTTTTCTTGGGAAAACTGGTAAATATCTTGTTGGCTTCATCACCTTTATCCCCTCCTGCTGCCAGATCTCAGCCCTTCAGTGTGACAGAAGACTCGGAGCTGAAATCATTTTGTCAGTGACCTCCTCCGTGGGTCCCTCCCGGGTTTGGGGAGCAGGGGTTGAGAATCACACCCCAAACACAGCAAATGCCTTACAAACCATAAATACAGCAATCACATCCTCTTGCTAAAAAGCAGAAAGGCTATAAATAGACCTGCAAATGTAACTTCTGTGGCCAACTTTGCCCAGACCTCGCCCTTTTGCCTCACAATAGGTCCCGTATGTTTTATCTTCTCTAAATGCAGTGTAAAACAGCCTATTCCCTTTCCTGAAAATACTTGTCTTTGTCATCCATCCTTCTCCTCCCATCTGAATCAGATTTAATTTTCTTGCCTAGTGGCACTTAGAAGCCCCTAATGAACAGAAGGTCCCATCCCTTAGTGCCAATCATACAAAATTGGTTTCGTGGGCATACAAATGCTTCAGTGCTGAGACTGAACTGGCAGGACATGATGGCTTTGCAATGACTTGCAGACTCCTTTAATTAAGGTGAACATGTTTAGCTGAGAAAAAAAAAAGCACAGTCCATGAAAGTATGCTAAGCATGTTGATTTAATTGGCAATTACTGAATTTAAAGTAAGTATTCAAGTGTAGCCAAACCTCTTGTAAGACAAAGTCCAGCCCCAAAGTCCTCTGAGGCAAAGCACCAAGAAAATGAGGCAGAGGAAGATTAAATGTCTTGTCCAAGGTCATATGGGAAGACATGCTGGAGTTGGGAACTGAGCTGGGTTTTCCTGTGGCTGTCCATCCTCTGCAGCATCCCTCACACCCAGGGACAAGGAGGGATGGCCTCAAGTTGAGGGAGGGCAGGGATAGATGGGATATTGGGAAGAAATTCTTCCCTGGGAGGGTGAGGAAGCCCTGGCACAGGGTGCCCAGGGAAGCTGTGGCTGCCCCATCCCCGAAAGTGTCCCAAGCCAGGTTGGATGGGGCTTGGAGCACCCTGGGATAGTGGAAGGTGTCCCTGCTCATGGCAGGGGGTGGAATGGGATGAGCTTTAAGGTCTCTTCCAGCACAAACCCTTCTGGGATTCTGGGACTCTCCCCATCAAGCTGTGCTGCTCTGTCAGCATCGTGGTGCTCAGAAAGGCTTTTTAAACATAATCTCCTCTAGGCTGGCTCAGATGTCTTGCTGTTCTCTCCTTCCCTCTTCCAGTGGCATTGGGAATGTCAGGGAGCAGCTGGTGCGGGGCTTGCGCTCGCTCTGAACCTGCCCTTTGTGCACCAGCCCCGAACTCCCTCCTGCCATCTCCCCCCCAGTCCCTCAGTGTTTGGGATCTGGGGCTGTGTCTGCAGTGGGCACAAAGCAGCACATCGAATTCTGGCCCCTGCACCTCACAGGAGCTCTTTGTTCAGCAGCAGCGGGTGTGGAATTCTAATGACGCTCATTAGGGGTGTTCATGCCCCCCTCGATTCCCGAGCATCCGTCTGCATTAAAGATCCCTCCCAAAGCAGGTGGGGAGAGCTGATGGTCCTTTTTCATTCCCTATAACATAATCATCTCCTGGGCATGGATGTGATGCTGTGGCACTGGCCCTGTTTGGAGGGACGTGTGGAGCCAAGCCGGCACCGTGAGCAGCAGCCAAGGACTGGCAGAGCCTCTTGGCACCGGCCAGAAAGATGCACTCGTGGTTTTTATTCAAACAAGGATTAATTTTTTTTTATTTTTCCTTTTTTTTCTATAAACCAGATTAATTTGTGAGTTTTCTTGAGGTTTTGCCACGAACTCCCCTTTGGGGAGGGAAGTTTCAGTAAATTTTTTGGGGAACTCCAGGCCTGTGATGCTGAGCCCTTTATTTCTGCAGAGGGTCATTTAAATTTTTTTTAGTGCTTCCCTAGGCTTTGAAAGGAGGGAAACTTCCTCCAGAAACAGGGAAACTTGGCTTTTATGGTTTCTACAGCTGCCTTAATGCTTGGTAAAGCAAATGCAAAGCCTTGCCTGTGTGCCAAGGTGTGGGACAGCCCCCCCAGCTGCTCCTCTGCATCCATTGTGCTTCCGACTCTCCCCGCTGAGCTTCCATTGAGGAAACGTGCAGAAATCAATTAAATCCAGCACTGTTTAAATTTGTTCTCTCGTTCCTCCAAAGAGCAGTAAGTTGTGGCAAGGCTGGAGAAAGCTCTTTGCATTTTGAAGCTTTGCATCCCACATCTGGATGGAGTGGGAATTGTGGATAGCAGCAGGCTGTGACTGGAGGGTGTTGTGGAGATGGACCAGGGTTATTCAGGGACAGGGATGATGGAAAGGCTTCTAAAACATAGATACTCCTGGAATTATCTGCTCAGGACCTAAAGGAATGAGGGATTTGTGTGTGAAGTGCTGACTGGAGAGGTGATGGTGTGAGGAGGGAGAAGGGACTTTGGGAAGAGGGACTTCCAACCTGGCGAGGAGGTGTGCCAGGGAAAGGAGCCAGAAACTGTGCCAGGGCACAGGGCCAGGGCAGGGTGGTTGTAATTCCCTGGAGGATTGATTTGCCAGCTGCGAGCAAAGGACAGCAGGACTCTGAAATGGAGACCAGCCATGTGACAGCAATTAGGGGTCACTGCCCACTGTGGCTTTTGAGGGCAGATTGAGGGGCAGGGGAGGAGATTGCCTGGTTTGGGGTGGGCTGCTTGAGCCCCTTGCTGGTATGTTGGGAATGTCGGGAATGCCCATCAGCTGGGAATGTCCATCAGATGAGGGTGTCTTTGAGGAGGTTGTTGCTGTCCTGGAGGAGGACAGCATAGCAGGAGCCACTGTAGGATGCTGGATGAGATGATTTGAGGTCTCTCTGGGCCTGTAGAGGTAGAATATCCAGGGATGGGGGCTCTCAGATTAATAAATCAGAGCCTGCTTGGTGAGATCCTGGGCATCAGTGAGGGAAGGGAAGCTGCTCCCGCCTGCAAGGCCTCCTCTCTCTTCAAGACCCTTAAAAGCAGCACCTCCAGCAAGGCAGGAGTTAAACAACCACAGGCATTTCTACAAAGATGCCTACTACAAGCACATCGTAACTGCAAGATGCCAGCTACGAGTGCAACATATTTTTCTATATGTGCCACTTATGTTTCCCAGGATGACTGTGCACATGGGGGGTGTCCGTGCCTTGGGGCGGAGCTGCCGGCCAGGGAAGCGGCTCGAGTCGCTTGATGGGGGCAGGAGGCTGATGGCAGGAGTCTCTTCTTTTTACAGAAAGTGAAAAATCAATCCTTGACCTTTAAAGGAGTTTATGAATTCCTGGCTTAGGGATCGATGTGCATCGATTTTTGTGTGTCTGCGTGGGCTCGCCGTGTACACGATCAGGTGATGGCAGCCGAGTTTTGCTGAGTCTGGAGCAGGCAGAAGCAGGTGTTGTCTCTGTCGAGCTGCCAGGAGTGAAAACATTATTTTTCCTCCTTTTTCCCTACCTTTTCTGTGTGGCAGCTGGAGGTCGAGGTCACTCAGAGATACTGTGTTTGGTATTGCGGTGACAGCACCTCCCTGCCTCCTGCCCTGCTGCTCTCCATCACCCTGGGGAGCACCCTTGTGTCTTCCAGCCCTTCCCAGGGGTCTCACTGCCCATCTCCCCTCATCTGAATGTTCTGGAGCATCCCTGTGTCTCCCAGCCCTGCCCAGAGGTGTCACAGCCAGTCCCATGCCATTTAAAGCTTCTGTGGGAGGAGGAGGCTCCTGGCTCGTTTTGGGGGGCAGCATCACTGTCCATCCCCCCAGATCACTCAGGATGAGGCTACAGCTGCTTGTTCAAGGGGTGATTTTTGGCAGAGCTGGTCCTGTGGGTGCAGAGATTTAGTGGCAGTTGGGGTTGTCACCCCTGGGTGAAGCACTCAAGGCCAGACCAGCGCGGGAGGAGCCGGTGGGAACCCAAATTCCGGTGACTGGGTAGCAGCAAGCGAAGCTTTCCCATTTCCACCCCAATAAAATAGCAATTTCCTCAAGACTGCAGACTCAGCCAGCACAGAAGTTAGCTTAATGAATTAAAACTCAAGCGTGGCTTGACCTCGGAGGTGTGACGTTCCTCTTGTGAATGAGGATTTAAGGGAGGAGACGTGCTGGCAGCCCACTTCCCGACCTGCTCCCACGAGACGTGTGAGCAGAAGCAAAGCCCTCCTGTGCACATTTCTATATATATTTGGTGTATATTCATGTCCTCCCACTGATCTCCCGAGATGAAGCCGTGCGAGCTGACAGCTGCTGAGGAGCCGAGAGGTGCTGGGGGTGGGATGGGAACAGAAGGCTCCAAAGCCTGTTCAGCTGCCACAGGCTGGGGAGGGGGGCACAGAAACAGAAAGGCTGACGTGTTTCAACTCACAAATGCTGGAGAAAGCACGGCGCCAAATAGCAGCTCCCAACAGCACAGGCCTGAGCTGAGTCTCCGGAGCAGCGTGGGGATCATTGCCTTTTTCTGCAGCAAAGCCCCAGTTCCTCATGGGCCAACAGCACCAGCTGATATTACAGAACCCCAGAATGGGTCAGGGAACGGAGCACAGAGGCTCATCTGGTCCCAGCTCCCTGCTCCAACAGGGTCATCCCAGAGCACAGGGCACAGGATTGTGTCCAGATGGTTCTGGAATGCCTCCAGTGAGGAGACTCCACAGCCTCCCTGGACAATTTGTTTCAGTGCTCAGTCACCGCACAGGAAAGTTCTCCCTCGTGTCCAGGTGGAACTCGCTGGGATCAGCCCCTGCCCATTGCTCTGGTGCCATTGCTGAGTCCCTGGAGCAGAGCCTGGGTCCTGCTTGGACCCTTCCTGCACACAGGGACAGCCAGGGACACCCAGGGCTGAGGGCCCCTCTCAGCTGGGGCTCCTCTGGTGTCTCAGCAGCCCCAGCTCCCTCAGCCTTCCCTGGGCACAGAGCTGTTCCAGTCTCCTCATCTTTATCACCCATTGCTGGCCCTGCTCCAGGAGCTTCCTGTCCCTCCTGTCCTGAGGATCCAGAGCTGGACACAGCCCTCCAGAGGTGCCTCCCAGGGCTGGGCAGAGGGGCAGGATCTCCCTGACCTGCTGGGAATGCTCTTCCTTAATGCATTCCCGGATCCCTGTGGCCTCCTTGCCCCCAGTGCACAGGGCTGGCTCAGGGACAGCTCCTTTTCTCCCAGGTCCTTCTTTGCAGAGCTGCCCTCCAGTCCCCCCCAGCCGGTGTGGTGCCCAGGATTATCCCTCCCCAGGAGCAGGACCTGCATTTGTCCTTCTTGAATTCCAGGCAGTTCTTTCCTGCCCACCTCTCCAGCCTGTCAAGGTCCTTCTGGAGGGCTGCTCTGCCCACTCCTCCCAGCTTTGAACAGCTCCATCCTCATCCCATGAAGCAGATTGGAAATCAGGGAAAATTTGTTCACTGAAGGGCTTGTTAAGTCCAGGGAAGTGGTGGAATCGCCATCCCTGGAAGTGTTAATTAGGTGTGGATGTGGTGCTTAGGCACTGGGTTGGTGGTGGCCTTGGCAGGGCTGAGTTAGTGGCTGGACCCGATCTAAGAGCTCTACTCCAACCTTTATGATTCCAAGTGTGGGAAAAGAAGGTTATGAGGCTTGTTCTTAGAATGGGGAAACTGAGGCACAGAGAAAGAATAAACCCATGGATTCTGCATCAGAGCCAAGAAGCAAATTCAGGCCCATTTTAAGGCATTTTTTCCCAGAAGATCCATCTCTTCCCCTTGCACCATGTCCTTTGGCATGTTTTCCAAATCTTTGATCTGTAATGAAATCCAGTAGGAAATACAGTCCCCTGTGCTTTTGGAATCAGGGGATGGGAAGTGGGTCCTGCTGACAGCAGGGGCTTTATTCCCCACCCCAGGACCCCACTGGCATCTCCATGGTTGGTGGTGCCTGGGCAGGGATTGGGGTCCATGGGGTGGGAGCTGTGAGGGAAAGCAGCCCCCCTGGTCAGCAGGGATGCCGTCCCACTTTATTTAATCCAACAGTTTCTCCAGCCTCTCCTACTGTCTCTCCTAATGTATTCCTATTTGTTTGATCTCCTACAAACTTCCCCTCTCTGATCTTCTGATGAAATAATAAATCTGGGGCCCTTGAAGACACTTCACGGCAGGAGACTCTAAACGAAAACCCTTTTAAGCATTTAGAGGTTTTTTAATGTGACAATCCCCTCCTGCAAGGGTACAGTATATCCTGGCTTGCTCCTGGCTGCTCCCTGGGCAACACAGGGCCATAAAACTTCTGTCTGTGGGAAGATGAGGATGTGGAATATCCTCCTGCCCTGTGCCTGAAGAGCAGATGCAGAGGATATTTGGAAAGGTGCACAGCTGTATCCAGACTGTGATGTGCTCTATGCAACTGGAATGGGGAAGAAAGAGGAGTTGGAGGGGAGGTATTGCTGATTTTCACTCCTTAAGCTGCTTTAAAAGATTAAAAAATCACTACAAAGTGTACAGGAATGTTTTTTGTGGTACCTGGCTGGAGAATGTAAGGAAAAGGGGTCATTATGGGCAGCTCTGCTTGTAATCAATAGGGATATCAACCTGTGGCCTGATCTGTCTGCAATCCTTGCTACTCCAATTATGAGGCAGGAATTAATTAAGACCAACAGCCTGGGCACTGCAGACAAGCTGGATCCATATGCTGGGTTTTACTGGGAGCTCCTCAGTGGCATAAAATCTCTTGGAGCACCCACAAACGAATGAAAGGAGATTTTGGTCCCAAATAGAGCCAGTAGAAGATGCTATTGCAGCTATGCTGAGTGCTTGGTTAGACACTGGAACTCGTTCTCCAGAGAAGCTGTGGCTGCCCCTGGATCCCTGGAAGTGTCCAAGGCCAGGCTGGACAGGGCTTGGAGCACCCTGGGATAGCGGAAGGTGTCTCTGTCCATGGCAGGGGGTGAAACAAGGTGGGCTTTAAGGTCTCTTTCACCCAAGACCATTCAGGGGTTCTGTGGTTCAGTGTCCTGCCCACAGTGTGATGGAGAGCCCCTCTGGCCGGGCTGAAATGGAATTTAAATGGTGCAGTGAGAGGCAGGGCGGGAGCCTGGATCAGCAGAGCAGCGCCCCTGGCTCTCGGGCACGGATGCTCTGTGAAGCCCTTCCCGAGCCCTCTGTGCCGAGCTGGCAGTAGCCGGTGAGGTCTCTACAGTTTTCCCGCAAAACCTGGGCTGTTTGCACAGGGAAATGCGGCGCTGGGTCCGGAGCTGGGGCGCTCCGGGAAGCGCAGTGCCATCGTGTGGCTTTGCTCCTGTCCCCGCGGGGCCGAGGGACACAGGCTCGCTGTCCCCGCGCAGCCCCGCGGGGCCGCCCGGGATGTGTTCGCTGTCCCCGATCTCTTCACGCCGTGTAACCGCGTTGGTTTGTTCGGTGATTCCGGCTGCTGCTGCTCTTCAGAGCCTTGGACCCCTCGGTCTGATCGCATCAGGCTCCCACGGCTCCCTAACTGGCTTTGCTGCTGTTGAGGATTTGTGGAGGAGGAGAGAAGGAGGAGGAGGGCAGGCTTGGGGGATCTGGCAGCTAAAGAGCATCTAGAGCTGGGAGATAAAGTGTCTCTGCTGCAGAGTGTGTGCTCTTGCAGGGCAGGGGCGTGTTTAGGGAGCCTGGAGTGTGAATCATGGAATCATTCAGGCTGGAAAAACTTCCAAGATCATTGAGCCCAACTGTAAAGCCAGCACTGCCAAGCCCATCCCTAAACCAAGTCCCCAAGTGCCACATCCACGTGGGTTTTAGATCCCTCCAGGGATGCTGAGTGCACCACTGCCCTGGGCAGCCTGTGCCAGCACTGGGCAGCCCTTTCCATGAAGAGATTTTCCCCAATATCCATCCTAAACCTCCTCTGGCACAACTTGAGAGGTTGTTTCCTCTCCTCCTGTCCCTGTTCCCTGGGAGCAGAGCTCGACCCCCCATCTGCCCCCTCCTGTCAGGGAGTTGTGCAGAGCCACAAGATCCCCCTTGAGGCTCCTTTGCTCCAGGCTGAGCCCCTTCCCAGCTCCCTCAGCCACTCCTGGGGCTCCAGACCCTTCTCCACCTCCATTCCCTTCCCTGGACTCTGCTCCAGTATCCAGCCTGTCCAGATCCCTCTGTGGACCCCCTCAGCCCCTTTCCCTGCAGGATGGCACCGCTCAGAAGTTCGTGAAAATTACAAATCCTTCCTTTCTAGTGAAGCGGGCGGTTCCTTTCCCTCCTCCTGCCTTGGGGTGGAGATGATAATTCCCTTTCCCGTGCTAATGGATGTCTCTAAGTGCTTTCCAAATGCATGCATGGCTGCAGCAGTGCCAAGCTGTCATTTTTCCCATCCCAGTGGCATTGGGAAAGTTCGGTCAAGAGCAGGAAGAATCCTTTGTGCTGGATTCTGCACACGGCTGGCACAGCTCTGCACAGAGACAAGGGGAGGACACGGAGAAAATGCTTTACCCAAGGTCACTGAAGGAGAGAACAGCTCAGGTATTTTATTTCCAGGACCAGCAACCTTTCCTTGTGCTTCTTTTTATCATTCTAGTTCTTTTTTCTCCCTTTTCCGATGCGGCTCTTGCCCGATTTGGTCCCATTCATCGCGAATATTCGGGCAGTCAAACCCCCGGATTGGCTAAACATCCTTAAGTGATTTTAAAACGAGGGGAAAAACATCAGCTAGGAAGAAAATAATGAAGTTTGTGGCTCTGAATCCTAAGCAGTCGCTCTGGTCGGAGCTCTGTGGTGCGCAGGGATGAACTCATCCTGCGCCAGCCAATTGGTGGTTCCCTCAAGCCAAGCTGCTTTATAATTAAGTGATAATTGTTTTTGCTGGGGAGCACACAAGAAAGATAAACAGCTTGAGGAATCAATAAGCATCAAGGTCATAGGCTGAGTTATTTACTGAATCATCTGCAATTTATCTCCCAACTTTTCTGTACAAAAGAAAACAGTGGCTCTGTTTCAGAGAGGGTTTGGAAGAGCTGTGTGAGCATCGTTACTTGAAAACAAAACAAAACACTGTGAATTTGGTGCTTTTATCTGAAAAACCCCCAGAATGAACCAGGGAAGGTCTGGGGGCAAACTGCCAAGGAGCAATGCAGTCATCCATGCACACACATCCCCAGACCCACATATGCACTTGCTCTCTTACATTGGTTTATCCAAATGGATGCAAAGCCCTGCCTGGACACTTACTTCTCATTAGTTTAAGTTTATCCCTAATTGATGTGGACCAAATTGCCCTGAACTCAGTGTACTCTGAGTGTGAGCAGCCCCTCACATCCATGGATTTGCATTGTTTTGAAGCTGAATTTTGCTTGGCAGAGGCCAATGTTGGGTGGTCAGTGTGTGCAGCACGGGGGTGGAAGGAGCAGGAGGACCCTCAGTTAGAGAAAGCAATGTGTCCATTTCTGGCTGGTGGCAGCTGGAAGAGGCCTCTCCATGCTGTGGTGCTCCCAACTTCACTCTTGGCTTGGTCCAGTTGCAAAGAAAAGAAGGGAATGGCTTCAAATCAACAGGGGGTAGGTTTAGATTAAATGTTAGCAGAAAATTGTTCCCTTTGAGGGTGGTGAGGCCCTGCCACAGGCTGCCCAGAGAAGCTGTGGCTGCCTCGTCCCTGGAAGTGTCTAAGGCCAGGTCTTAACCTGGACTAGTGGAAGGTGTCCCTGTCCATGGCAAGAGGGTTGGACTGAGGTGAGCTTTAAATCCCTTTTAACCCTAAACCGTTCTGTGATTCTACCCTAAGCTGAGTCTGCTGATTTATTGACTCCCGTAGTTCCAGGTTTGTTTTCCCCTCCCTTTTAGTTTCTCAGGCTTTGCTATAGACTCTTCTATATTTTCCTCAGTCCCTAAAATAATGATTATGGAATGCTTTTCACTGAGAAACCTCAATTCTGGCTGGCATCCCTATTTTACTTAGGAGAAAGCAAAGAGGATGCAGTGGGGGGTTTAAAATCCTCAAGGTTATCTACTGAACCAGTACCAGAGTGGGGACTCCTGGTGCATTATCCACTGGACAGCACCGACCCCTGCACCAAAGAGGATGTTTTATTTATACAGCCTCAAGTGAGTGCAGGAAAGAATTTTCCCTGGATAGAGATTGCAGTATCCTCATTATCTTACGTGAAATCCAAATAAGCTCTGAGCTGCAGAACTGATAAACGAATTAATAGTGCAGATACAGAACTGTACAGTCAGGAATGATTTGGGATGGAAATGACCTTAAAGCCCATCATGTCCCACTCCCCTGCCAGGGCAGGGACACCTTCCAGCAGGCTGAATTGCTCCGAGTTCTGTCCAACCCAGCCTTGAACACCTCCAGGGATGGGGCAGCCACAGCCTCTCTGGCCATATATGACCCATATTTCCAGCACTTGGGTGCCTGGAGTGCTCTGAGGGGGAGAACATTTCCAGTAAAGTCCTTCCCTTTCCCCGAGGGTTCGGAGGAAGGAGTCGCGTGCCGCTGCGCCCACGGCAGCCCCGCGCTGCTGCCTGGCCCCCAAACACATTAATGAGATCAAAATCCATCTGGCAGCTCACTTGCTGTTGTGGGAAGGCTTTGCCAGCACCGTGGCTGTGAGCAGCTCTCCTGCCGTGGTAATCTCCTCCCGCTGAATCCCTCCTCCCCGTACTGATTAGGTTGGGTTTAGATCAGGTAACCTCGGGGATGGCAGAGAGCTGGGAGGATGCAGATGTTCCTGGCTGTCATCCTGGCAGGGGGTTCTGGAAAAGCTTGAGCTTGATCTGCTGCTCTCTGGTCACTGAGCCTCACTCAGCTGCAGGACCCTGCTCCGAGGTTTCTTTTTCTTATGGGCTTCCTGCAATGCCCTTGTTGATGGTGCTGGACCTTCCAAACCCTCCATTTTTCAGCATCCCTAATCTCTTGCTGGCTTTCTGTGCTCCTTCCCCTTCTTCTCCATGACAGCATTCCTCCCATTTTTCACTCTCCTGCCTTGTGATGCCCCGTGGATCTCCACTGCTCTGCTTCCATCTCCAGTGTTTATTAGTCTGCTTTATGTGGCTGCCAAAGCACCCTCCCATTTCTTTGTCTCTGTGAGCCAAACCATCAGAGCACATCCTCGGGGCCTGCTGTGCTCCTTTGCTGTGGCAGTGGAGCTGAATTTAAGCAGGCTGGAGAGGGCTGGCTCAGAGAGCTACCAGATCCTGGTGCTTGCAGATGGAAGTGCCAGGAGCCGGTGGGATGGCAGGGATTACACAGCCTGTGTCTGTGTCACTCCCAATGTCCCATCCTCTTCATCCAGCCCGCAGAGCACAGCAGATTTCTGGTGTCAGTTTTTGCATCTCTACCCGCAGCATTGCAGACAAGATCTGTGGTTCCACTCTACTTAGGGGCATGATACTTCATTTTTTCCCGTGGTCTTCCTGGTTGGCATTTTGAAATGCTTTCCATGGGATGGCATTCACAAGTTCAAGCAGCTGTTGGATTATTATGTGGTTATCTCAGAGAGGAAAAAGTAGGAGTGCTTGACCCAAAGGTCCCTTCCAGTCCCCTGTACAAGTCTCTTTTGTTCAGTTCTGTGCTCTAATGCAAACCACAAGAGCCATGCTGTGACCTCCTTCCCTGCACATCCGTGCCACCAGATGCTTTCCAAGTGCTGTTCCTGTTATCTCGGGTTCCTTTATCTAATGAATTTATCACATCGAGGAAGAAATTCACACACCTCCCTCTCTCTGGAGTGCATTAACTGCCACGCTACCATCCAAAATTACAGCTTGGCATAGATCAATCCTGGCTTTTGAAATCTATTTAAATGGATGGAGCGATCTCCAGCGAGAGGCTCGAGAGAAGAGATGCTGTGTTAATCTGTAATGAAACACGAACTAACCCTGAAGGAAAGACAAGAGCGGGTGAATGGGGCCCTTGTTGGAATGAGCATTTCCCGTGATGTTCTCATTCTCTTTCCATTTTTGCTATATATCCTCTGCTTTCTCTCCCCTTTTCCCTTTGGAGATGCTCTCTATAATGATCCCGTCACTGGAGTTTTCATGAACAGAAATGAATTCTTTTATTTCATTTGCTCACGACCTGAAGAAACTTTAAATGGAGCTGGTGGTAGTGAAAAGCAAGCTGTAAGCGTGGAGATGACAACCTTATATTATATTTATAAAGTCTGCCTTCAGATGAGTTGGAAAATACTTTCTGTACTTTGGAAAAGAAACTTTTGAAATTACTCTCCCACATTACCATTAATTTAATTTCTTAAAGTTGAAGTGTTTGCAAAGTCAAAAAGTGCTTCCATTCGCTGTATCTCTGTGTCATAAACTTCGGTGCTTTATAACACAAATTAAATTGTTTTGAAGCTCGGGACTGAAATTTTCAAAAACGCCTAAAGCACTTTGATTAGAGCTGGTTGGAAAAAAAAATTCTAATGAATCAGTTTTCAAAATGAAAACACAGATTCACCGAAATCAAATCATTTTGTGGGGGCCATCACCATTTTCTCATTTAAAATTTCATCAAAATGTTTTATTTCAATGAAGCCAAATCCCCTTGGTTCAGTTGTGCAGTAGGTTATGCTGCAATTTGTAGTAGGGAATGGTGTTATGAGAGGAAAACAAAGTCTTTGATGAGGCTCCTGTGCTATTGCCGAGGTCAACTCTTTGTTAAAAAAAAATTATTGGAGGTGGGAAACTTGCTTTCCCTGGTTACTGCAGAAAATAAGGCAGGTAGGAATTTCCCAAGGACATAGGGGTGGTGGTTGCTCCAGCTTGGTCTGGGCTCCTGTTTCTGTGGAGGTTTCTCCTGGCACTGACCCCATCCACCAACGCTCCCCATCTCCCCTGTCAGAGGAGCTCAGCTGTCGCCACAACTCATAAATCAAAACTTGCTCTGCTGGGGCGAGATTGCTTTGAAGATTAATTCCTTTGAAAGATTAGGGCTGAGGGCAAGAGGGGACCTTTCTCACCCCTGGAAATGGCAGCAGTGCTGTGAAATGTCTCGGTCTGAAGGAAGAGGCAGGGCTGGGTGGTTGGGCCGTGGTTGTGTTTGGGGAGAGCTCCCCTGCAGTAGTGGGGCCCAGGTCTCCAAAAAGAAGAGGTGGTGCTGTGTTTGGGGTCACCACAGGCCACGCACCTCTGGCCTCCTGGTCTCCATCTGCTCTTGAGGAACATGATTCCATTGGAACATCATTCCATTTGAGGATGTGCTCCTCCAAATCCCATCCCCGTGGGGGCACCTGCCCTCCTCACAGACCCAGTGATACTTCTCCAGGTGTCCTTTGATTGAAACCCATCCATGTGGTTCCACCAGTTGTGCACCATGGTCTCTCTGACTGCAACAGCAATCTTTAATTCTCTTTAAACACAGAATATTCTCTCCTGGGGTATGGTCTGCATGGTGGGGCTCCACCTGACATCAAATCCTCCTGATTTGTTGTAGAAAAAATGAAGAAATTATCCATGTCTCGAGGAATTTCTTGTCCTAGCCGGTGACCAAAGGCTGGAGGGAGGAATGGAGGATATTGCAGCCCTTACCACATCCTGTGAAACAACACTGGCTCAGGCAGAAGCCACAATCCCAATAAAAGTCTTTCCTGGTTACTTCAGAGCTCAGCATTGCTCCCACTTGTTGCACACTCAGTTCTGGTACATTTCTCATGCCCATGACATGGATGTTTGCTAATTTCCCCCATTTTTTTTGCATGATGCAGGGCTGGAAGAGTTGAAGTGAAAGCCCCAGCCCTGAGATTCTTTCCTTCCACAGCTTCTGGTGGACCTTGACACCCTTGTGCTACAAAATCCCACAAGAACTGGGCTGGCCAGGAGGCTTTTCCTTTCCCAGTGCTGGCAGGTGCAGCATGAGGGCTGGAATTTGGGGCTTGGCCCAGCCATTTCTCCTTCCTGCTTTGCCAATTAATCCCCTGCCGAGTAAATACATTCCCTACACTTTATCATCTCGCCAAGAGTCTTAGAGACAAACAGAAAAGCAAGAAAGAAACAAACCAAGGCACCCGCCAATAAATTCAATGCACCAAGGAAAACACAGAAAACACTAAGCAAACTCTGAGCAGCCCCTTCCTCTGAGTTAATTAATTGGAGCCCTGTTTGAGAACAAGCACCCTCTTAAATCCCCCATTGCTGAATGCAATTTTCTCCGTACAATCGCTCAGCGTCCCTGACGGACAGGAGCCCAATCACTTCTCGACAGAAGGCGAGCGCTGCTGCACTGCTCAAGTGGAAATAATAGATTTTTAACACTGCTGCAAGACTTGTAAACACCCAATGGGAACCAGTTGCAGCCCTCTGTGACTGCCTTGTGGTCCCTCCAAGGGGCCCCGCTGACAGGAGGTGGTGTTGGGCTTCAGCTGGAGTTTCCTCCAACAGGAGACATGGTGGTGGTGATGTGTATTGGAACAAGATGATCTTTAAGGTTACTGCAAACCCAAACATTCCATGAATCAATGAACTTCTGTGGCTCCTCCCACCAGTGCTTGCAATGGGTGCAGGAACCTGTAAATTGCTGGGCTGTGGGACCTGGAAGATGATTTTTAGTGGAGGCAAAGACGTGGAAGATTGTGGAGTTGCTGGAGCAAGTCCAGATGCAGCCACAGTAATGCTCCAAAGACTGGAGCCCCTCTGCTCTGGAGCCAGGCTGGGAGAGCTGGGGATGTTCACCTGGAGAGGAGAAGGCTCCAGGGAGAGCTCAGAGCCCCTTCCAGGGCCTGAAGGGGCTCCAGGGCAGCTGGAGAGGGACTTTGGACACAGGCCTGAAGTGACAGGACACAGGGAATGGCTTCCTACTGCCAAGGGCCAGGGTCACATGGGATATTGGGAAGGAATTGTTCCCTGTGAGGGGGAGCAGGCCCTGGCACAGGGTGCCCAGAGAAGCTGTGGCTCCCCCTGCATCCCTGGAAGTGTCCAAGACCAGTTTGGACGAGGCTTGGAACAACCTGGGATAGTGGAAGGTGCTCCTTCCCATGGCAGCAAGGGTTGGAACAAAATGAGATTTAAGGTCCTTTCCCACCCAATCCTAAGATTCTAAGATGAGACCAGTTGGGCTCAGAGGGCTGAATGCGAAGCTTTGCAGGTTTGAATCACTCTGCTTGTGATGGGAAGCAGAACAAACTTTTGAAACCAGTTTTTATTGGGACTGAGCTGATGGTGAACAGCTTTTGCTGGCTGTTTTGGATGGGGCTTGGAGCAACCTGGGGGGCTGGAACCAGATGAATTTCAAGTTTGCTTCCAACCCAAACCAGCCTGAGTTTCTGTGCCACTCCCCCTGCCCATCCCTGGGGCGGGAGCACAGCACCTTGGGGTCTGCAACCAGCGTGCAAAAAGCCAGGGAAGGAGATGGACCGGACAGGGCCCGTGTAGATTGAGCAAATGGATGGAGTAGAACTCGGGATGTGTTTTGCTCAGCTCCAAGAGGCTTTCAGCTGTTAAATTGCTGGCTGTGTCCTTGAGCATGAACCAGCCCTGAAGATTTTGGTGGCTGCTGGTGCTGGCCAGCTGGCTCAGGGCACGGGGTCAGCGCTATTAAAGGCCTAATTCCCAGGCACCGCGCTAACGACTTAACCATGTTTATAATATCAGCGAGAACCCATGTCAAATCCATTGTTGCATGATGTGACCAAATCCATTACTGCACACATGGAAATCAATTACTGCACATTAGGGAACATTTAACACTTGAGCCTTCTCCGCCGCCTTGTTTGCGCGCCGTGGCCGGAGGAATCGTTATCTGCCGCTCTGGATTTGCTTCTCGTTTTCCGTGACCTCTGCAGGGGGCTGAGGCAGGGCTGGGTGGTGCTGAGCTGCAGTTACTACTGAAGGGTTTTATCCCAAATGTGTGGGAATGAGTGTTTTCCTCCGCCGTCTTCACACGTACTCCTCTAGCTGATGCTTCTGTCTCCCGGAGCCACCTCTCCCACGCAAGCAGCGCTCGTTGGCCCACGCTGCTGCTTCCCTTCTCTATTTCCTCTGCATTTAGCAAAAAAACAACCCTCTGGCAAATAGAAGACTGTGTGTTTACTCTGGAGTCACAGAGGATCAGGCAAGAAAAGGTGTGTTGGGATGTGCTGTGGTGGCAGTAGGTGGGAGGCAGCCCATGCTCACTGAGCTCTGGCTTCACCTTCCTCCTTAAACTCGCTCAGCCCCTGAGGTTTTCATGGGATTTGAGGACAGGGATAGACAAAATCAATGTGTAATAATAGCTGGAAAAGAGCATCCCTCTCCTGTGTAATGGGATTGAGCAGAAAATTCTCCCACCCTGGAGCATCCCTTCCCATCTCAGGGGTGGGCTGATGCACCTCTCCCTTTGCAGCACCCCAATCCTGGCACCCTCTCCCAAACAGTCAGGTTTTCCCTGTCTGCAGCTGCCTGCACATCCCACCTTTCCCCCAGCTCTGTGCCCTCACTCAGCAGGTGCTCTCCACCTTCCTTCTCCCGTGCACACCCTCGCACACACTCTGAGATGAAGGAAATGGATGAAGGTTAATTTTTTCGGTCCCTCTCATAATGACTCATCCATAACGATTTCCATTGGTTATATTTCCTTGTGTGACAGAAACAATTTACTGCATTCCTGCAAAGCCTATTTTCTCTGCATGATCTGCTTGTGCGGAGGTTTGGGGAAGTAATTTACAGATATTTTGCCTCAAAATAGCTTACAAAGACAAAAGAGTCCTGTTGACACCAAGGTGCACTCCTCGTGAGCTGGGGAAACGGCATAAAACAGCTTAAAAATAAAAACACTTTATGGTAGTCACTCAAAGTCAAATTCTACACCACACACTGTGGTCAAAAGCTCTTTTTGCTGGTGGGGAGGTGCAAGGTTTCTCCCAGGAATGCTTTGATTCAGGTTTGCCTTGTAGGAGGATCCTCAGTGACATAAATCAGCGGGAGATTCAGTGGGGGGTTGGGATGCTGCTTATGGGTCTGGCCCTGGATGCTTTGTGATAGGGGAAGGGCAGCCTTGGGGCTGCCATGGGGTGTGAGAGCACGGAGCTCCTGAGCCTTTTTTGGGTAGGGTTGTGGTGGTTTTGCAGTGGTATCGGGCCAGAAGCCCCGGGAGGAAGCACGGGGTCAGGGAGGGGTGTATTTCGGCAGAGTCCCGGTTTTCTCTGAGTGTCAGTGCCCTGCTGTAACCTCCCTGCCCAGCCAAGCTGCTGCCCACGCCAGCAGCACTCGGATCATGGCTATTCAAGGGAATTTGCTCAGGCAAATGCTTCTCCTAATGTCAGTGTTCCCCAGCTAACTACAGAATATTCTGAGTTCTGTGAGTTCAGAATATTCTGAGTGTCCTGAGTATCCACTACTCCAGCACAGAACATCTCCTCCCTGCTTGCTCCCATTGCCCCAGGAGCTCAGCATCTCCTGTGCCTGGCAGGGCACGGGAGTCACCTGTGGCTGATTCAAAATGGGAGCAGTGGGGGGAAAGATTTCACACTCGCATCTCCATCTGCTCACTTGGTTTGAATTTTGTCAGTAGATGCGGTGGCAGAAGGTGAGGAGTGTCATGCACAAGAGCAGGCACAGTTTTGCCTTCCCCTGCAGTCACTGGTGTAGATAACACAGATAACACCCTGTGGGCTGGGAGCAAAGGCCACTGGCACACCAGAAGCTGCAGGGTGAAGGCAGGTCTGTGTGCCAGGCATGGGGGATAAATTAGAGATGGTGAGTGGAGGGGAAAGTTTCTGTGCCAAAGAACTGGGCTGTGCTGCAGTCACAGCTCATCCAAAGGAAGCAGTTCATGCAATGCATCAGGAAATTGGGAGCTGGAGCAGGAACATGGGGCTAAGAGCAAAGGGTTTGAGTTAAAACAGCACAGAGGCTCTGGTTAACTCGAGATGGGCCAAACACGAGATGATACCAACTGCCCTCAACTTTGTGCCTTGTCCCCAGACTGAATCCCATCCAGATACTGCTACCTGCCTCCAAATTGCTTGGGATATACTGGGATCTCTTAGTTCCATTTTTGCTTTCCTTCTTTTTCCATGCTCTGCTGTTTATTTTGGAAAGCAAACATTAGTTTTGTGAAAGAATTGGTGCTGAGAAACCAAAGCCAACCAGAAATTTCTTAATGTGTGCTGTTTTAACACCTAATGCTCTTAGGCCTGCAAGCTATTGCAGGTGTGGAGGTCAGGACAAGCATCAAAGCCATGATGCTCAGGGGAAGTGCTTGTGCTGCTGTCCTGATATCCTGGAGAGCCCAAATCAGGGACCTGAACTTGGTACCTGCCTCCTTCCAGCATCCACGTGCCCCTTGGTGCCCCCTCTCAGCAAGGTGTTGGGGGTCAGGGCAGTCGCAGATCTGGAGGTGGGAAAGGCAGGTGGTTGTTGGTGGGCACGGGTGGCTCTTTATCCACTCCCACCCTGGGAACACCAGGGAACACCAGGGAGCACCAGGGAGGAGCAGGGAACACAAGGGAGGAGCAGGGAGCACCAGGGAGGAGCAGGGAACACCAGGCCTCTTGTGCTGCCTGCGGCGGCGCTGCCTGAGCGCGGGCTGTGGTGCAGGGGACGAAGGCCGTGGCAGCCCAGCTGTCAAGGGCCCCTTTGTGCAGGCAGTGAGGCCACATGGCTGCCACACCAGGCCTGTTGTCCCTTCGTGGGCACCAGTGACCAAACGTGGCGTGGCTCGGTCACTTGGGTCCCGCTGCAGGGTCTCGGCTGCACCGAGTGCCCCATTCCCGGTTGTGTTCAGTGCTGAACGAGGCTGGGAAGGGCAGGAAGCAGCATCCTCACCCTCCAGATCTCCCCAGTAACACATTATTCCTCCTCTCCTTGGCTACTCAGTCTTGTCTTTGCAGCTCAGGAGAACCTCTGGATGTTTCCCTTCCCGAGGCCTGCAGAGCTAGGTCTGGGCACCTCAGGAGTGTCCTGGAGGTGAGAGAAGGTGGTGCTTCTCCTGAGAGCAACCAGGGAGATCACTGCAAGGTTTTAACCCTTCCTTGAGGAATGGGGGGTTGATGGATGAGTGCCAGCCCGTGTGATTGGCAGCAGGAGAGGCACTGGGGCAGGTCACACACTGGCAAGGCGATTGCAGCCCCTCTGGTGGTTGCATGTTCCCGTCAACTCCACTGCATCCCCCATCCTGTTGCTGGGGGTCTCTTGGGAGCACCAGGTCTGTTCCAGCACGTCTGAATGAGCCCCATCCCTCTGAAGGCAGGGGGCTGTGGGCATTAAATTCTGGCACAAGTGTACAAGTGGCAGCAGTAGTTTCTACCAGATCCAGGCTGAGGTATGAAAACAAGACCATTTCAGGCTCCAGGTTAATAATACTGCCTTTGATTTATTTTTTTTATACCATCCATCTGGCATTGATATGAAACTTTCACCTGAAATCACAGCTATTGAAAACTCCTCTTTTGAAAATACAAAGTGAATTCCCTGGATGCTGAACACGTTTGTTGCAAATGTGGTTCGAGCCCGTTTCTATTCAGGGCCCTTTTCAAAAATGTTGCACATAAATCTGGAGGATCTCTTCTTCCTCGAGCCATCCCGACCTGCTGTGAGCATTTGGCACAGTCCCAGATGATGCCTTGGAGCAGGTATAAACTCCACCTCTGTGCAGAGCTCTGCTCCTCTACTCATCCCTTTTAAGTCTTCAGGAAAGGATTTTAGGGATGTACATCCCTTTTGCAGGTTTGTTGGTAAAAGGCTGAGTCGCTCCCTAATTTCATAGAATCGCAGAACAGTCTGGGCTGGAAGGGACCTTAAAGCTTATTTCATTCCATCCTCTGCCATGGTCAGTGACACCCTCCACTATCCCACATTGTCCAAGCCCCATCCAACCTGGCCTTGAATACTTCAGGCAGCTTTGACCACATTCGAGGGTCTGCATTTAATCTGCAGTTTTCCCCTATTCCTGTTGCAGCAGGATGAGCCCCAGCATGTGGAGCAGGGATCTTTTGTAAGAGCCCCAAAAGAGCAGCTCGGCCGACGAGGTTTCTCTCTGTGCTAATTTGAAATGAGGTGAGCGATGGCAAATTGAGTTTCAAGGGCAGCAGAGACAACTTGTCAATTTAGCCCAGGCTCCTCTCTGCCGGTGCAATCCTTTGGAGCTGGAGCTGAGGCTTGTTTACGGCAGTGGATATAATAGCTGCAATCCCCCAGGTAGATTAAGCAATTTCTTCATTTAGGACTCGCAAAACTCTATGACATTTTGAGGGATTTTTGTTGACCTTGCGAAGGGCGAGCGCTGAGTTCCCCTCACTGCCCTCGTGGCTTTTTCTAATGGCTCCAGGGGGGAAACCAGAGCTCGTCAGGATGGGAATTGCCATGGGATTGGGTTTGCTGGGGAGGTGAGGGTCTGAGCTCTGCTGGAGCACGGGGAAGTCTTCCCACCACCCCTCTTTTGGGTTCTCATGGTTACATTCCCAGCCAGGGAATGTGGCTCTTTGAGGAGTGCTGGGTGGGCAGGTCCTGTTTGCTCGATGTGCCTCAGTTTCCCTCTATTAAACCAGTTAGTGGAAGGTATCCCTTGGAACAAGATGAGCTTTGAGGTCCTTTCAAACTCAAACCATTCAGGGATTCTATGACTGTTTAAAAAAAAAAATAGAGTGCAGAGTTTTACTGGCAACACGTGTTGGGCAAAAGGAAGGAAAGATGATTTTCTCTTGTGGTGCCATCCAAAGTCAAACAGGTGATTTGTGAACACAGGAGTAGCCCCAGACTCAGCAGCAAAACACCTCAAACAGGTGCTGTAGCACTGAGGGGGCTGTGGGGGCACCAGGAGTTCTGGCAGCACTTGAGCAGCTGATGCATTTGTGTCCTGTGGCTTTCCACAGGCAATAAGCACCTCTCCAGCTGGTGTGTGCTGGGATCCCACCAGGCACTGGATCTGCGTCCTCAGGTGTCTGAGCCCCTCTGCAGACCTGGCAGGGGGGATCAGAGCAATGGTTTGTCCAGCCCAGGGGCGGCTGCCAGCACCCCTGGGTGCCCAGGAAAGCTGGAAGGAGTGTTTCCTCTGGAGCAGGAGACAAGGTCAGGGTAAGGGGTGAATCACCTTCAGCAGGGGCCACGGTGGATAAACAATGAGGACCCTGGATGCTGAAACTCCTCAAGCAGAGAAAACAAATGGAAGTTGTGACATTTTAAGGAAAAACCCCACCACATTAACGACCTGAAAGCTTTGAAGGCAGGAGCGTGGCGGTGCCGTCCCTGCTCCCCTTGCCGCTCGGCTCGCGGCTGATCCGCTGAGTGAGCGAGCAGCGGGAATGTTCACAGCTGCATGTAGGACATGGGAAGTGCCTAATGACTGCTGGAGCTGGCGTAATTCCTAAGTAGCTGTGGCATGTGGCTGCTCGGAAAAGGATTTGGGGACTGACAGGCTGTGAAAAGTGATAGAGGAGGGAAGTGGCAGAGTGCAGGGAATTAAAGACATGCACGGATTAAATGAACTCGGTACTGACGAGCAGGACTGGGATTGCCTGAGCCTGGCTCGGGATCATGCAGACAGCAAAGGTGTTTTGGGGTGCCAGCAGGGAAGATGTGTGAGGAGGGAACAAGCCCTGGTTCACCCCATCCTCATTGTTCAGTGATGCTTCCTGGGGTTTCTTGGATGTTCCAGAGGTTTCCATGTGAAACAGGGACTCCCCAGCTGCCTGCTGCAGGTGCTGAGGGTATTTGGGGTAGGAAGATGCAGGATCCATCCCCCCTGCCTTTGCACTCGGGGTTGTCTTGCCACTCTTTTGGGAGAATTTGTAAATCCCTTTCCCTGCCCATCCCAGCAGCCCCCATCCTTTCCACACATCCCTTCCCCAGGTTTTCATTATGCTAATTAGGGAATGAAAATAATTTTCAATATTTTTTAAACCAAATGATGAACTGATGAGCTGCTTTTGCTCCTGCCATATTGCCAAGTGCCTTAATAGTCCTATTTCCTATTCAAATACACTTCATAAGTCATTGCTCAGATGGTCAATGAGCAACAGCCACTGAAACTATCCCTGATTTTGCAGTGAGAGTGAGGAACCAGGTTGTGGAAGCCTAATAAAAGGAATTATCGGTGTTTTGGAACAGACAGGAACACCTGGCAAGTTCTGCGTAGTTCAGAAGGATATTATGGGGATGAGGTGATATTGGAGCATCAGGATGCAAACAGAACTGGGCTCCTCCAGGCTGTGTGTCCTTGGATCACTTGGTTTTATTCCTTTTATCCCCGCTGGCAACATGGGTGCTCCAGGGACCCCAGCAGAGAACAGGGAGAAGCTTGAGAGCTCCAAAGATATGAACTCAAATTCATATTTTGAGGCAGGATACTATTCTGGGACCTTGAGATTTATCCCAGTGTTGGAAAAACTTACTGGCTTCAAGAAGCAGGAGCTTGGTTTGCTCCATGACTCGTGGGAGCCCAGTCTGGCTCTTTACCTGCAGGACAGGGCCTTAGGTGGATTTGCTCTCAGCTGGAACAGGCTTTTTCCATCCCTCTGGGGCTGTCAAGGTGGTAATGAAGGAAATTATATCAATAGTCCAAGAAAAATAAAACCAGACCCCAAAAGAAGTCAAAAGCATCATAATAAAGCATAAAGTGCTGGAATAAATGTTATTAGAGCATCTTCGGCAGCAATAAAAGTATTAATTTGCCATTGCAGGAGGGAAAAAATAACACCCAACAATGTGTTTGTGCTAAAAACTGCTGCCAAGGATTGCTTTTCAGCCAGTGCATTCTGTTTGACTGGGATTTGCCTTTCCCCCTCCCCTTTTCCCCCTCTTGGAGCTGCCTGTGTGGTTGTAGGTGATTGTAAAGGTCTGATGTATGGGTAGGATATCACTCAAACATTCACACGCAGCTCCCCAGGGCTCCACAACTCGTGTTTTTACTTTATTTTCCTTATTTTTCTCCTCCTTTTTCTAATTTTTTTAGTTCTTTTTTTTTTCCCACCCTGAAGAAACTGCTTTGCCAGCGGCTGCTCTGAGAGGGTTTTACACACCAGACTGGCAACATCTGATGTATGGCCACATTTGGAGCCACAGACGACACCAGCCTTAATAACATTCCTCTTTCCAAAGTGCTTCCCGTTAAATATTTATGAGACGACGCGAGAACTGCCATCGTCCGTGAGCATCCCTTCTCCCCGCGGTTTAATGGGCCGGTTTTGGAAAGGCAGGTGGGCAGCCTTCCCATTGTTATTCCTAAATAGCTCCAGGCTCGCCAAGCCTCGACCTGCCCGCGCCGCCTGCGTTTTCAGTGGATGAATATTGGGCATTACGGATTTACTCGGGGCAAGGGACCTTGTGTGGAGTCAGAGGGATGCGGGTTTTGAGTCCCCTTAACTGCTCCAGCCTGGCTTCAGTCCAGGCACATGATTTTTGTGGATGTGCAGAGGATGGAGGATCGTGGGAAGAGATGGAGCGAGATAAGGTCCTGTGCCGAGAAGCTTTTTCTGCCTTTGAATAAATTCTCCATTTAGGGTCAAACTCTTCCTCTTACCTTACTTAGCCCCTGCCTTCCCTGTGGGAGGTCTCTGAGGCTTTCCCCACCTCTGGTTCCTCCCGTGAGTCTTTTAAAGTCTCGGAATAGCACTTAGAAGAGTGGCTGGAGGGGACAGAGGTGGCTTTTCTCCGCCCAAGGGGAGGATGAAAATGCCGCTGCCGCTGGCTAATGATGCCTTTCCTTTGGTTTGGGAGGCTTTGTTTGTTTCCACAGCCGCAGACCCTGGCTCTGTTCCCCACGGTGGGGATGTATCACTGCTGGCAACTCCAGCGTTACTTACTCACAGCAGCATTGCTGCATATATTATATCCCAAGGGGAGGTGGTCTAAACTCAACATTTCCAATTGTTTTAAAGTTCTCTGATTTTATCTGAGTGATAACGATCTACAAATTGCACTCCTCATCTCCGAAAGCGGCTTTTCCTGGAATGTCCTCTCTGCCGGGGAATTGCTTTAATAAGCAGAACCAGCTCTGATTTGCATTCCCACCATTAGGTCTGGAGGGTTCTTAGGGAGCAGGTGGCTTCCCCATTGCCTTGCAAAGAGAGGTGCAGGCACTGCCAGAGCTCCGCGCTGCCCAGGATCCCGCCAGGGGAGCCGACTGCCCGGGATGCTGAGGGAGCCGCCCTGGGGTGTTGCCCAGGCTGCCTGGGATGCTGCTGGACACCTTGGGCCGCCAGGTTGCCCAGGATGCTGCCGGAGCAGCTGGAGCGCCGGGATGTTTCGGGAGCCCCAGGCTGCCTCGAGGTGCGGTGGCGCTTCTGTCGGAGGTGTCAGCCAAGCTCCCGAAACCCCCGCGTGTGAAAACTCACAGAGCAGCTTTAGCTCCTTCCAGCGCCGCCCTTGGAATTCTTAACCTCGGCAAGGGGCTCTTGGCTGAGTTTCCAGCCGGTGCTGCCTCCTTTCTGTCTCATCACCGGAACACCGTGTGGATGTGAACACGCTTGTAGCCTCCCGTCCGGCACAAAGCGATAACGCCGCGCCCCTGGAATGCTCCTTACTCCAGTAACTTCCACTCAGCGACAGGGAAAGAGCTCCAAAGCTGCTCACAGAGGCAGAGCAGTGTCTGTACAGCAAGCCAAGGCGCCTTGAATATAGAAGTGAGATTACAGCAAGGAGGCTTTTAGGGGAGACAAATTGGGGCGATTCTTTAGCTTCCTGTTCACTACCTATTTATTCAGGCAATTGGATGGGTCATAACAATTTACAGGGAATGCTGGGCGTGGGGTTGTGCTGCCATCCCGTTATCTCTCCCTCATGGGCAGCAGAAGTGGTCCCTTAGGATTGCCTGTGCTCGGAGCAGATGCACAAATACAGTCAGGGCTGTGCATTCCCAGCTCGTGGCGTGTTTAATGTGAAATCATGGCTTTAATCGCCACAGAGGAAGTTTTTAACCCTTATAAGAGAGAACAAGGCAACTGCAAGGAAAAGGGACCAAGTTTTTATGTACTCCCATCATTTTTATGATTATCTGAGGGCATTTGAGGCATGGAAGATTGGTGTCTATGTATTTACTAATTTCCTTGGTGTATCCATATGGATGATGTGTGTGTGATGTGTAGGCAACTCAGTGCCATGGGGCTGACTGTGCTTGAAGCCTCCTTTGCTTCCCAATGTTTATATTCCCATGCCAGAGGCACAGTAAGGGAAGTCTGGGCGGGTGAAGAGGGAGATAGGGATGAAGGACCAAGCCCTGAGGGTGAATGATTTGTCAGGACACCGGTGCTGGAAATGTCATCCGGCTTGAAACCATCCGGGCTGCTGGCGGGCGAGCCCCCAGGATGTGCGTGTTGGGCTGGAAATGGGACACATAATATTCCTAATAATTTCACAGGCAGCTCCGTTCATTTCTGAAGTGAGAGGAGCCACTTGTGCTATTCCGCCTGGCTCTCTTTATGGCATAATCCCCCATTGAGATTCCAGGCACAGCTCCGCTAATTAAAATGATGAATGCCGGAGGAAGGCTTTGGGTTTCAGGTTGGGTTTTTTAATTTTTTTAATTTTTTTTTTTTTATCCTTCCTCTGGTGGGTCTCGCTGGTATCTGCACACGCAGAGGCTGCTTCAGGCAGGGGATATTTGCTCGCTGGATGAGTAGCCAGGATAGATAGAAACGCTCCCGTACCCACACACAAGCGGTGGCTCCGAGATCCCGAGTCCCACGCGGCTCATGCCGGGCTGGGAATTAATTGTGTGGGCTGTCAGGGCACCTTCAGAGCCATCCATCAGCACCCATCCCACCTCCAGGGAGGGTGCTGAGCTGTGGGATGAGGGGCCTTCCTGGGGCTGAGTGAGCCTCTCTCGGTGTGGACGGCTTTAGGGGCAGCTCTAGGGCTGCTGGCAGGATGTGCTGGATGTCCTGGGGGTCCAGGAAGGATCCAGGATCCAGAGGGGCACTTCTGCAGCGCTGTTCCATGCTCTCTGGAGTATTTTAAAGAGCTGCCGTGCTGCTCCCTACTGGCAGCCACGTATCGGTGACATTTACTTGCACAAAAATAGCTGGAGCTAAAACTTTGCTCATTCCAACCCCTGGGGCAGAAATCGAGGACCGTGGGGATCCTTCACCTTCCCAAAACACCACCGGGGGGCTGATTTCAGCTGCCCACCAACACTTTTCTACTTTAAATGTCTTGTGGTTTAATTAATAAGAAGAGAGGCTAAATTAAGAGATCTGATGGGCTCTCTTCTCCTGTAATTAAAGCCTTGTTTTGGAGTAGAGGCACTTGAGAGCAGCGTTTCCATGTGGTGGCAAGATCAGGGAGCAGATGTGTTCTCCAGCGGGCTGTGAGGGAAGGGAATGAATGAGCAGAAACACATCAGGAGGGTCCGTGGGGGGGTTTGAAATGTCTGTGTTGTGCTGTCACCAAAGCAGAGCCATAAAAAGCAGCTCTGAGGTGCATAACCCATGTACTGACATGAGCTCCTGCACAGAGCATGGAGGCTTTATGGGGAAAAGGGGGAGGAAAGCAGGATTATTTCTTTGGGATTTTTCTTTTTTCTTTCCCTTCTTGCATCCTCTCTGTCCTCCCTGTGTTCGTGAAGCAGAGGATGGAAATGATGAGTGGGTTGGATGTGCCCCCAAGGGTTACACACTCAGGAGGCTGCCACAGTCCCATGTTCCAGCTGGGATGTGGGGCTTGCTGAGACAGCCCCATGGTGTCCCCACACCAAGAGCTGCCTGGGCCACTCACTGTTCTTTCTCCTCCCAACAAGGTGGCTCTTGTCTGAGCACTGGCTCTGGGCTGGATCTTCCCGTGTCCCACATCAGAGCCACCCCAGGGATGGACAGAGCTACCTCTGGCTCCCTGGGTGGCTTTGCCCACCCTGGAAAAGCTTTGCATTCAGCTCCTCACTTCCTCAGGGTGACAAGGGCTGGAGGAGTTTGCTGATTTAAGAGTAAAATGAGGAAAAACTCCATACCTGAGCCAAAGGGAAAAGATCCCAAGAGATTTGATCGGTCCCTGCTTAACAATACATCCTCTGAGCATGCACCAAACAGGGAGAGCCTCGGGAAAGGGGTGACACACACTCTGATCCCAGCCCAGGATGCAGAGGGGATGAGTCCAGTGTCCAGCTGAAGTTGGCTTTCCAGCTCTGGAATGTCTCCCTTCCATTCTCCTGATTCCCATCTGAGTGGGTACAAACCACACGCATTTTCCTGCTGGACTCTTTGGATTCTGCAAAAACCTGGAAAAGGTGAAAGTCTGGTCCTCCATGTGCTGTCATGGAACCAGCAGGGCTGGAAAATCCCTTTAAAATCAAGTCCAACCCTTCCTCCAGTGCTGCCAACCCACGTCCCCAAGTGCCACATCCACACTCCTTTTGAGCACTTCAAAGGATATAGATTCCATCACTTCTCTGGGCAAAAGGTGACTTCCCTGTCACCTGAGTCTCCCCTCGGGCCACAGCTCAGTGTGATGACATCTCATCCTCTCATCCCCCTGCACTTGGGAATGCGCAGGCAGATCATTTCCAGCTCACGTCTAATTTCCATCAGCCTTTGGTGAATTTGTAGCTCCCTCCTCCGTCTCTGATCCAAACAGCTGTGCTCATGGGGGCATGGGAAAGCACAGAAATCTTGAGGCAGATGCTCTGACTCGCACTGCTCTTTAATTCCGATGATTTAAATGGAAATCGTGAGCGCCTACTGCGGGACGAGTCCAGGCGCTCCGCAGCCGTCGAGCGCCGCGAATTTTACGATCGGAAGAGGCTTTTTTTCAGGACTGGATGAGTTTGTTTTCATTTCTCCTCTTGCCTGCTGATCATCCAACTGTCTCATTGTTTGGGTGAGACGCAAAGATGCTCGGAAATACCAATAATAATTAAAAATAACAGGCAGCAGAACCAAAGCGGCAGCCTGCATCTTGGCTGGTGGCCATTGGAAACAGCTCAGTGCTGAGGCAGCTGCAGGAAAACCCTGTGTCCTGGAGGTTCCTGGTGGTGCCAGGGGGATTCCCACGGACAGCAGCACCCAACCCCTTCTCTGAACTCTCCCTGGAGTGCATGTCTTAAGATGCATTTTCTATCTCCATCAAGTCACTCAACTCCAGCATCCCACCCTCCGAATCCACCTGGCTTTCTGCCCACAAGATTATGTTATATAAACCACCCCTAAATGCAGTGTCTGGGAAAGGGCCTTTATGTTTTAATTCCCAAATAGGCAGGGAAAATTGAGTGCTCTGATTGGCATCTGCAATCAGAGCCCCATTCAGCGGGCGCTGTGAAGGGAGTTGATTGCAGCGAGTGCTGCTCTGACCTTCTGGGGCCTCCGCTGCTGCCTCGGCTTCATTAACAGGATAAATATTTTTCCAGAAACAACATTTCCGAGCTGCCAGAAGTCATGACAGGCATGGGGACTATTCTGTGGCACGCTCTCTGTAGAGGCAGCTTTTTCTCACACTCTGTGGCTGAAGGTTTGGGTGGTGAATGGGTATTTTTAGCAGCGTGGTGATATGGCTGGGGACACCTGGGCTCCGTTCCCGCAGTGCCACCGAGTGGCACAGTGTCATCCTCCCTCCTTCCATGCTTGTCTTCCCTCAGTAGCTTTCCTCCCTCCTTTTTTTCGTTGAGTTTGTGAGTGATGCAGAGCAAGAACACTGGGTTGGGTTGTTTTGGATAATGGAGCTTTGATGTGGCCCCAGTGCTTTGGGATAGTGCCAATGGTAGTAGTGGGATGGTAAAGGACAGCTGGAGATGTCCTGTCCCAGGAGCACTCCTGGAGCACATCAGGGATGTGCTGATAAACCCTCAGTCCTGTGCTGTGACTGTGCTGCTGTGCCCACACGTTGGTACTGAGTCAAATGCCCCCGAGTGCCAGAGCCTGAGACTCGGATAACGGCATCTGCAGCATCAGCTGAGCCCCTCTGGTGAGTTACGGCCTGGTTTCTGCTCCAGGGGCCTCTCAGCATCCTGCAGCCGGTAATAGATGTTTTTAATTCTCAGAGAATTATTGAACAAACATCAGGGAAATATGTTTTACAGTCCAGCACTGGCTCTGAGCATCATTAACATTGTTATTGGAGACGAGGTGGATGATTTAAGCAGGGACCTCTGACAAAGACACACACCTGTCCATGAATAAAAGGCTGCAATTTAATACCCGTGCTGGTAATTAAGAAGAGGATAAGGGTCAAGTGTGATGCCTGTTTCAGAGGTGTCCCCAGCCTGGCAGATGGGGTGGCAGCACTGATGCCTCCTTCAGCCACTCCTTGGCATGGGGAGCGGCCCCAGCTGCAAGGGGGGGATCTGTGAGGGCACTGAGTGGGGGGCACCTGGTGCTGGCTGGGCTCTGGTACTCAGCTCACAGAGAGCTGCAGTGATGGAAATGAGCAGATGCTGCCAGCTCAAAGAGCTGGAGTGTGGCTGTCTCCTACCAGGGCAGAGCAATCCACACCCCTGGCCGGGCACTGGCAGCTGCCAGGATCCACAGCCCTGGCTGGAGTGGGAAGGGCTGGCACATCCCTTCATCCCACACCAGTGCCTTGGCAGTGACAGCTTCCCCTCGACCTCTCAGCCTGCCCTGATGCCACGGATTGGGGTGTTCAGTTTGTTCTGTACCGAGCCAAAGGCATCCAGCCCCCTGCAGCAGTGAGCTCCTGAGGGCATCTCACCAGGGCCTTATGGTCAAACAATCCCAGAGTGCTTGGCTTGAGCTGCCCCATCCCTGGAATTGGTCAAGGCCAGGTTGGACAGGGCTTGGAGCAACCTGGTCTAGTGGGAAGTGTCCCTGCCCCAGACAGGAGGGCAGAAGGAGATGGTCCTTAAGGTCCCTTCCAACCCAAACCATCCTGGGACTCTTTAAATGATACCAGAGCAATGTCCCTGTGAGCTGGGTTTGGAGGGAACAGTGAAGCAGGGAATTGCATCTTCACACTGCCTCATGCATCTCCTCACTCGTGAAACAGACCTGGGGCTGTGGCTGGCAAAAAGCTCTGTTTCCATTCCCTCTGTGTCCTCCCTAGGTCCACCAAGGGTCTCCCTGTGCTTTTGGGGCTTGCACAGACTCCGTGGGTGTGTTTGAACCCATCTGGCCTGGGCATGGTGGGCACACAGCAGGGCATGGTGGGCACACAGCAGGGCACAGTGGGCACACAGCAAGGTATGGTGTGCACACAGCAAGGCTCAGTGGACACACAGCAGGGCATGGTGGCCAAACNAAACAGACCTGGGGCTGTGGCTGGCAAAAAGCTCTGTTTCCATTCCCTCTGTGTCCTCCCTTGGTCCACCAAGGGTCTCCCTGTGCTTTTGGGGCTTGCACAGACTCCGTGGGTGTGTTTGAACCCATCTGGCCTGGGCATGGTGGGCACACAGCAGGGCATGGTGGGCACACAGCAGGGCACAGTGGGCACACAGCAAGGTATGGTGTGCACACAGCAAGGCTCAGTGGACACACAGCAAGGTATGGTGGGCACACAGCAAGGCTCTGTGGGCACACAGCAGGGCACAGTGGGCACACAGCAAGGCTCTGTGGGCACACAGCAGGGCACAGTGGGCACACAGCAAGGCACAGTGTGCCCTGCCCTGCTCGTTCCCGTTTGTCTCTCACATCTTTGCCAGTGACTGAAAAGACTGATGAAAAACCCAGCACTACAAACACGATAATCCTTGGAGGGCCTCAACAGCTGAAATCTTGTATTTTGGCTGTCAGTGAGCTCCAGAAATGCTGGTAAACACTGATTTTGCTTCATTTGGATGCAGAGATGAGCCTATGGGAGGGTTTGGAGGAGCAGAGCTTGTTTGCATGCATGTTTGAGCGCACAGGCGTAGTCGTACACATGTCGGCGCAGAGTTTGGTTCACTTCACTTGCATCCTGCGTAGGCAGCCATGCACGGAAATTACTTCTGCATCAGTCGTGATCCTCTCTTATAATAAAGGACCAGCAGCTGGTGAGCTCCTACAGCTCCTTGCCTGCCTCCCCTCGGACCAAACAGTGTCTCTTCTCCACCCACACACCTCAAATCTTTTTTTGGTGCCCTACTCTCCAGCTTTCCTACTGCCTGTGGCTCTAGGAGAGAAGGGAGCGATGCAAATGCTAGATCCATGGTGGGGAGACACCGGGTTCTGATTAGAAGGGCTCTGTCCTGCTGCTGCAACATAGAATCCTGGAAGGATTTGCTTTGGAAGGGACTTTAAAGCTCATCCTGTTCCACCCCCTGCCATGGGCAGGGACACCTTGCACTATCCCGGGTTACTCCAATCCCCATCCAACCGGGCCTTGGAATGGGGCAGCCACAGCTCCTCTGGACTCCCTGTGCCAGGCCCTCCCCACCCTCACAAGAAAGAATTCCCTCCTAATATCTAATCTAAATCTGTCCTCTTTTAGTTTAAAACCTTTCCCCTCTGTCCTATCACAATCCGCCCATCACTGTTTGCACTTTCCCTTCTCGTGGGGATGGCTCAGGTGTCCACCTTGCAGCATCACAGGTTGGGAAGTCTCTGGCAAACTCTTCAGAGCTGGAGTTTTGAGGAAGCAGGTTCCCTGGGGCTCTTTGTGAGTTTCTCAGTCTTTCCAACCAAGCTACACCCTCAGGTTGTGGGTTTGGTGTAGGCAGCTTGGTGAGGGGCTGAGAAACCGCCCAGCGCGAGCGGCCGTGGGAGGAGAGGCAGCGGCAGCAGCTCGTCCTCGGGAGCCTCGGAGGATGAGTGTGTTCCCAGATGAGTGCATTGTTATGAATTCCCCAACGGTGGGGGAAAACTTTGATCAGAGCTTGCACCTCATTAGACATCAGAGAATTGAGCCGTGAGACACCGATCCATAGGCAGCCAGGCTTCATTAGTTGGGCTGCTCATGGGACTGGCTGTTTGAGGAACACAGAGAGGCTACAAAATTGACTTTTGTTTTTAATTATGTTTATGAGGACTCGGTGTTCCCCCCCCTTCCATATTATTTTACTCTGAGGGCTCTAGTGAGATCAGCTTTGGGTAGCTGAAATTGGTACATCTTTTTTCATCGAAGCAAGCCAAAACTTTCCTTTAGTTGAATGCTGATGTGTGAATCCATCTGCTGTGCCAGGGGATCATATTTTGGATCACTGGCCTCATGGGCCAGGTTTCCATCTCGGTCACCAGATCCCTTGTGGTGTATCCATGTTTCTCCTACGTTGCAGGAACCAAATCCCAACCTGATGCTTTGATTGAGCCCAAAAAGCCCAAGTCAAACACTGCAGCTCAGGAACGTCAGGCAGCAGAAACATCAAAAAGAAACATTTCAACATTTCCCAACCGAACCTTTTCAGAACTCTCTGACAAAAAATAGCTGGAAAAGGCAGTGGGATGTGCCAGCTGTGGTTTGGGGTCAAATAAGCAGATTTCAGAGCAGCAGAAGTCACCATGGGATGGAAATGGCAGGATTTAGCCATTATGGCAGAACCTTTGCAGCTTGAGGCTGGGTTTGGAGAGCTTTGTGCGAGCTGGGCTGCCTGGTTTCCATCCTCTGCCCTGCCCTTGGTTTTTGGGGAGCCTCTGCCTGAACATCTCCTCTAAGAGGGTGAGGCAGAGGACAACCCTGAGCGAGGCAGGCACGGCAGCACATCCATAATCACAATTCCTGTGAAACTCCTCATTTGACAGACATGGAGGACGATAAATGTGCCCCTGAGAAGCCTGATTTGCACCATTCTCCTTCTCAGCTGTGCTCTGAGAAGAGACATGCCAAAACACAGAAGGCCCACGTGCTACAGACGGAGCCCACAGCTGAGAGGATGGAATTACTCACTCACGGACAGCGTTCCAGTCGGGATCACAGCTCAGAGAGAAAATAGAAGCAGGCAAGGTAGTGCTGCTATTGCCTCCAACCTGCTTGATCCAGACATGAAGAAGAAAAGCTGAGTGCAGAGCAGATGAGAGAGACATTTGCCTCCTTGTGTGCAGGCTGACAAGAACCAGGGATGGAGGAATTCATCGCAGGTTCTCTGGCGAGTGGAGGGGGGAATAGGAATCCATCCAAGCTGATTAGTGAGAGGTCTCTCAAAGAGACAGGCTGGCTGGATTTAATTCCCTAGTCAGCATTCCCAGTATATTGATCTCCTCCTAAGTAGGAGGGAGGGGGAGCAGAGAGAGGGATGGTGGGGAGCAGGGAGAGGAGAGAAAAATAGGTTGAGGTGTGAGAGAATGAAGGCAGAGGGAGAAAAATGAGGAGTGGAAGAGGAGAGGAGGAAAACAGGAAAATGGCAGCAATGCAGGAGTGGCAGGAGTGCAGAACCAGCAGCAATGATGCTCCAGCTGTGCCATCAGCCAGGCCCACAGCTGCCACATGTGATGGAGGCATCACTGCTGCAAAATGAAGGAATCCAGCTTGGTTGTCCTCTCCTAGAGCCTGCTCCACGCTGGGGAAGCAGCAGCCCTCTGTGATGTGCCTGGCTGTGTCCAAGGGAGGGATGCAGGAGCAGCTGGGTGCACCCCTGAGCTATCTGGGTGAGGAAGGAGGGTGATCAGGTGCTTACAGATGTGTTCCAGAGCAGGGAGCAAAGGCAGGAAACTTCAGCATCCAGTACCTCCTGCAACACCAGGGACAGAGCTGGGAGAGATAAAGTCTTTGCAAGACAGGAACCCCCACTTGCAGCAAGCAGGAAGCTTTCATATCTAGCCCCAGCTGGTTGTGAGATATTGGGCATTAAAAGTACATTATTCTGATTGCTGTCTTACTTCTTTTCCCACTTTTATTCCTCACTTGGATTCCAGCTCGATTTTAGTGTGCAGTCCCTCTGGATCCACAAGTGCCAGGAGTCAGAGCTGTATACCATCCACAGGCTCAGCCTCCCAGCTTTCAGATGGGATAATTAAAGCATTAATCTCTTACTCCGGCAGCCTGGAAGACAGCAGCAGCTAAAATAACATGGAAGGACTGCTACAAAAAGGAGCTTTGCTGCCAAGAGAATGGCAACAGCACCTTTTGGGGCCAGCAAACCTCCTGGAGCCAGGGCCGAGCACAGTACTGGCCTTTGAAACTAGAGGCTGCTCTTGAGTCTCAGATCTGCTCCTCCCTAAGATCTTCTAACCTCAGATGAGGCAAAATGTTTTGAATTTCTTCATGTTTGGTTGAGCTTGGATTGGGTTGGTGGCTCCTTGTGTCCAAGGAGTTGATAGATCCTTGGGAAATGCAGCCTTGAGCTGGGAGATTGAGGATCCACAGTGGAGTCTCAAAAATTGTTCTCAAAAATTGTTGGCTTCTTGCTGAGGGAATGTTGATTATTATTAATTTTTTATCATCTTTGTGGGAGTAGTGTTTTTTAAATTGTTCTTTTTTGAGGAGGATGGACATTGTTTTGTTGTTGTCTCTTCTGTTTTGTTCTTGAGGTGTTCTTGTGAATACCTGGACTTCATCTCTGCAGAAAATATTCATTTCTGGGGCAATATTGAGGCTTGGGAGAGGGAAGGATCTGATATCCTGTGTGTGAGCTCTGTAATAAGGGATGCTTCTTCAGCAGGGCTAAAGAGAAAGTACTGGAGCATGACTTTATTGAGATTACTGCTCACCTGTGAGGCTGGGGATGTTTGCTGCCACTCTCAGAAGAGTGACAGGGATTGTTTAGCCTTGATTAAATGTGGAACGTTGGCTTCAGGAGCTCCACACCCCCTTGAATACTGAATCCCTTCGCCTGTTCCTTTGGCTTCCAGCTGCAAAACATCTCCGAGGTACAAGGGGGAGGTTTGGGCTCTCGTGGAGGTCCAGGGCTCCCCCTTCTTGAATGTATTGTCCCCGAGGAGCTGCTGCCAGTGCAGATCGAGACGAAGCTTCTGGCATCCCCCGAGGGAGCCCTGCAGCCCCCGGCCCTGCCGCACACCCCGCAGGGCTTCTCTCCACCCCCGGGGCTTCTCTCCGGGAGGTGCCAATGACTTCCATGGCTCGACTGACGCTCCTCAGCCCCAGTCCCACTGGGAGAAGGTGGGTGTGTTCCAGGACTTGGTGCGAGGACTGCGGGGCAGCCTCATGAAACCTTCACAGCCAAGAAAAAGAGCCCAAAGTTTACGGAGAGCCCACAAACCCCCGTCAGAAGCCGAGCTGGGCCCCCGTGTGCCACCCTTGGGGGCCCTCCCTGGTGGAGGATGGAGCTGGGGAGGATCCCCCAGCCAGAGGATGGAGTTGGGAGTGCTGGAGCAGGGAAAAGGCAGAGGAGAAGCGATTGAATGGGTGTGAAATGGGATAAGTGAAGAGAGGGAGTGGGTTGTGTTGTTTCTGCCTTGTTCAGCTCTCCCGTGCATTGTCCTTCACTTTTCCATCCCCCCGGGGGGGAATCACTGCCTCTGCAGGCTCTGGACTGGGGGCAGAGCTCTGCTGCCTCCTTCCCTCAGCCGCAGTGCTCCTGTGGAAGTAGGGTGAGCACGAATCCTCGGGAACTGGTAAAAATTCCTTCTGGAAAAATGGGTCTGCACTGCAAAAGAAAACCAAAATAACCCTCTTAGCTTCATCCAGGAGCCACTTCAAGCATCCAGCCCGGGGGAATCATGGCCAAAAGCAAGCCCTGCCCCAGGCTGCCCTGGAGGAGCCCCTGCTCCAGGCTCCCCTCTGCCCTGGCTTTGCCCTGACCGAGGGAAAAATTAACTTTTAATTGAGTGGCCTGTGGGTAGAGGGACAAAAACCCTGGGAAGGTGATCTAAGGGGACACTCAGGGCCAGCTCTGCCTGTGTTGCTTTATGGACCTGGACTTCATTACCCTGAGAGCAGGGAAGTGCATTCCCAGGCAGAGAGAGGTGAGTCTGCAATTTTCAGCTGAGTGAACAGGTCGGGCAGAGTGTCAGCAAGACCTCCTGTGTTAAGCAGGAGATGCCCAGACTTTTGCTTGGTGTAGAAGACAACTCCTTTGGGAGCCCATCTCCTCCTTCAGCTGGAGCCTCCCACCTGTGGGAGCTGTGGTGTTGGGAGGGCAGGGATGTGGTGCTGTCAGTAATGGGATCCACCTTCTAGCACACAATGCTAGGAATAAAAAATGCTCCATTGTGCCTCTGGAATAGCTGCAATTAACAAAATCTGAATAGCCAAGGGCTGGATTCATCTCACAGACATGGTGAGAGACAGCTCGAAATGTACCCACAAGCACTGATCGGGGTCTCGGGCCTAATTAGTCCCTGGGAGGCGCCCAGTTAGGATGCAGGATGGATGTGGAGTGGGCTCCAGGCAGGTCTGTCCCGCACTGGGGCGTGGTGAGCTGCTGTGAGGAGGGGCTGGAAGCTGTCCTTGGGATGCTGTCACCCTGCAGCTACAGCACAGAGGCCACGTGGGCACTGCCAGAGCCTCGGCTGTGCTGGGCAGAGCCATCCCCGTCCTGCTGCTGCTGGAACCAGACAATCCCAGCAGGGTTTGGGTTGG
>VZRX01019525.1:0-47610 GCA_013398075.1 Notiomystis cincta
AAGGAAAGGAAAGGAAAGGGAGACAGAGCAAAAAGTTTTTTCTGATGTGTGTTTTGTAAAACCTTAAGAAAACAACCTTATGTGGCCCCAACCAAATTGAACGCTATTCTTTAAAAAAGAAAACAGTCCTAAATTAAGAGTGGAATTTTAGCTTCAACTTTGAATTTCCTGGCTTTTGTTGGTTTCTTATATACCCTCATTATTTCAGCAATGTGTTGTTTTTGGTCTGACTAATATTTAGAAATTCTTCCATCCAACCTTTAGATGTCTACTGTTTGAGAATGATTCATTTCTCTTTGACTTCATGAGCAAAATTTGCACAATGGGACCTTTTCCTGCCTTTGCTGTGTCTCTCCCTGCTCCAGAATTCCCTGTGTTCTACCCCAATAATCTATGGGGTTGCCTCACAGCTGTGGAGCAGTGTGCATTTCAAACTGGGAGCTGCACCTTTGCAGGGATGTGGTTAAGGGAATAATTTTGCCAGGGTGAACAGCCTGAATGCAAAGCACCAGCACTCAGGATGCTGGCAGCAACTCTGAACTCAAGTACTGAGCTATTCCAGTGGGGTTTGAATAAATATTGGACAGAATGATTAAAAAAAAAAAGGGAAACTAAAATTTCAAAATCTCTTTATGAGGTATTTATTTTTAAATGATTGAATATTTTGTCAAAGGTGTCCCATAGGTTTGCACAACAGTTGTTGTGCAATGGCAGCAGTGATGTGAACTCCCTGGGCCACTGGGTAGGCTGCCACCAGTGCTAGGAAAACAGCCATCACTTCCCAGTATAGCTGTCCTGAACCAACAAGAAATATCAAAACACCCTGTTCTTTGGCAGTAAATTATGGTTAATCCTCTAATTTAGGATTATGAATGCCAGGGATCATGTAGTGTTCAGTAGCAGAAAATGTATGGTGTGCCAAGAGGTACATATTTAATGTCTTCATTACAGGCACAGACAAAGGGATTGAGCTCAGTGAATTTGCAATGGCTCCAGGCTGAGAGGAGCTGCTGACACAGCTGAGGGGTGGGATGCCATCCAGAGGGACCTGCAAAGCTCCACAAGTGGACCTTGGAGTCCCAGGAGGGTTAACCCAGGAGGTTTAACAGGACCAAGAGCTGGGGCTGTACCTGGGTCAGGGCAAACCCTGGGGTCAGTCCAGGCTGGGGGTGGAGAGATGGGGACCACATGTGGGGAGAAGAATTTGGGTGAGCTGGGGGTGAGAGGCTGGACATGAGCTGACAGTGAGCTCTCACAGCCCAGAACCCCCCTGTGCTGGGCTGAGGGGGGACTGTGCCCCTGTGCTCAGGTGAGACCTCACTGCAGAGCTGCCCCAGCCCTGGGCCAGCACAGACAGGACCTGGAGCTGCTGCAGAGAGCCCAGGAAGGCACCAGGAGGATCAGAGGGATGGAGCAGCTCTGTTGGGAGGAAAGGCTGGGAGAGCTGGGATTGTTCAGCCTGGAAAAGAAAAGGCTTCAGGGTGACCTAATTGAGACCTTCCAGTACCTGGAGGAGCCTATGAGGAAGACGGAGAGAATTTATCAGAGCCAGGAGTGAGGACAAGAGGAATGGAGTTCAGTTGAAAGTAGGTTTGGATTTGATGTCAGGAAGGTGGGCAGGCCCTGGCACAGGGTGCCCAGAGAAGCTGTGGCTGCCCCTGGATCCCTGGAAGTGTCCAAAGCCAGCTTGTATGGGCTTGGAGCACCCTGGGACAGTGGAAGGTGTCCCTGCCCATGGCAGGGGCTGCAATGAGAGAATCTCTAAGGTCCCTTCCAGCTCAAACCACACCATGATTGTTGATAAACATAACCAAGGCAGGGAAAAAATCGTGTGGCAATGCTGCTTGTTGTAAGGGATGTGAGGAGCAGCTCTCATCCTGGGAATTCATTATACCACAGATTCTCTAGCTCCATTACAAAAGCCTCCATTGAAGAGATGCTGTTTGCTTAGAGTGATGTAAAAAATCAGAGTGGGATATAGGAAAAAAAACAGAAGAGAATAAAGGCAATGCAATGTGACCACTGCTAACTCAGAAATTTCCATGTTTTTCACTTCAAAAGATCCATTTTTAAGGTTCTAAAAAAGAGTCAGGAACAAATTTTTTTTTGGTGCAATTTGTTTTGCAGTGATATATGTCCAAAATCTTTCAGCATGTCTGATATTAGGTTCTGAGCCACAATCTTCAAATGTCACATGGAAAAAGAATTTACTGCTGGTTAGGCATGGGATTTCCTCTGGCACAGCATAATACCAAGTCTTGTGATCTATTTACTTTTAAAACCAGTAAAACTAATGAATGAACCAACACAGAGGGCCCTTGTCTGTTTGCAGGGTTTCTGAGCTGCCTTGATTTTCTTACTTAATTTTTTATGGCTGCAAGTGTTCAATTTTAACTCGGATTTAGTTTTCAGCAATGCAAATTTTTCTTAATACTAACAACAGATGTTAGCAATATACCCACATCCAAGAACACGTTTATATGTGACCAAACTCGGCGTAATTGCCACATCATCTGGTAAATTGGCATTACAAACAAGTCTCAGGGGAAGAAACACGACTCCCTCTGTATGTCATCACTTTTGAAATTTCCACAGTAAAGAATCAGCCCTCAAAGCTCTTCTTTCTGTGCTGACAACTCAGATAAGGGAGCTCGTAGCTGGAGCTTGTGTTTGGAGCTTGCTGTTTCCCAAGAACTTGGTGGAGCTTTGTTTCACTGCCGCGAGGGCCCTTTCACGTGGGACAAGAGTTTGTGTCATGTTGCCTTGCAAAATCACCTCCCTATCTGCCTTTCCTGCAGCTGACTGTGCTCTGCCATGAATCAAATCCTGGCAGACTGAGGAGAAGCAACAGCACAGAACTCAGCTTTTTTATCACCTAATTAGTCCCAACATAAAAGTTCTGTATTTTGATAGTAGCTGTTAGAGCTCTCCCATCACTGTGCTTATTGCCCAGGCCACTCCAGACTGGAAATGTTCAACAGGGATAGAACTCCTAGCCCATCAAATTGCCTCTCTCTGCCACAGATGCTATTCCAAAGTTATTATATTACAACTAAATGTGTTTGGAATGATGTCTGGCTATCAGCATTTTGTCATTAGGAGAGAGAAAGGAAGACCAATGGTAGACAGATATTGCTATCTGGACTATAATGAGTCCCTGAGGGAAAATTAAGGGGTAATTGTAACAAGCCTCTGGATGGACCAAAAAAAATATTAGTCAAATCTCATCTGTTCTCCAACTTCCTTCTTTCTTTCAACTGTCAACACTTTCCATGCATTTTGGCTCAAAATGCCTGTCTCCATCTCAGCTAAGCTCCACACAGCTTTTTACTTCCTTGCAAAGTTTTCAAAAAGCTTAAGAGGCTTCTCAAAGTGTCATTTTGTATGTGGTAGTAAATCCAGTTGAACTGGATGCTCTGATGAATTTGTCAGAGTATTTTCATGGAGGAGAAGTGGGGGGAGAGTTCTCCCTGAAGTTTGTGTCTCTCTAACCTGGGAGGATCTGCCCAAGCCCAGAGCTCGGTGTCTCTACCTGGCTGCTCACACTAGAAATGGGCCCTTTGTTTGAGGCAATGGATATTCAACTGGAAAAAGGGATTAAATCAATGATTTCATCACAGACAGTTTTACCTCTGATTTTCTTCAGGAAAACTGACGTTCTTAATTTTCATGGCTACGTAAATAACTCGGCCTCCAGTTCTGATTTCATTTCCAGTTCAACGAGTCAGTGAAATAAAAATCTCTCCTTTAGATGGAATAAAGGTGGTTTCCTGTCCTAAGTTTGTCCTTCTCCTAGGTGCCTGCTAGGACACCTAAGCCCAAGTTCTAGACCTGGCTTGGGAAATGGGAAATTGCAACAGGCAAATAAATGTCTGGTTATTTTTCCGTGTGGCTTGGTGTCCTTGGTGTCCTTCCTCCTTAGATGAAGACACAGAGAGAAGAGACAGTATTAGGAACATCAGAATATTGGATATTAAAATGCAAACTCAAAGCAGTTAAAAGATATTCACTGAGATGACGGCAGGAGATGTATAGTGGGGAACATTGTGATGAAATAGATATGACATAAATCAAATTCCTGGTGTGTTCACAGAGAGTCTGGAGGATCTATTATAAAGCTGTGGTCCTGGATAAGTTTCTTGGCTAATTAATCACTTTTTCTGTCCCTTGGAAATAATGTTCTGAATTGTGAGTTACAGGTGCTGCTTGGTACCACCAACTGCGGTGCCTGTCCAAGCAGGGTATCAGCTCTTTGTGCCTGTTGGAGTTCACGACCAGCATTACGTGACAAGAAGAAATGAATTCTCAGGGAATTATTGGATCCTGCACCACTTTTCCTAGAGCAGCTCAGACCTGCTGAACACTGCTGAGCAAACCCACCTGTGGGATAGGGTGGAAAATCTTGCAAACTCCTCAGCATTTCAGGCCAGTGGAGAAAGAAGCCAAGGCACTGTCAATATTTATATTTAGACCTAGAGATGCACACTTCAATTTAATTATTTTTTCTCTTTGAGGGTGGACCAGACTGGAAGAATCAAAAACTTGTTGAGCTTAGGACAAAAATAGCACATTTCTCTGCATTTTCTTTTTCTTCCCTCGCAGTTTCCTCCACTGACTTTGGTTCAGCTCTCACTGGACCAACAAGCTCTGAGAGCTCCTATAAAACTCTAAAGTGAAAAAGAGTGTGCCTGCCAGGTGGGATTTTTTTTTCCCCAAGTGCTCACAGCTCTAATTTTCACCACATGTGAACAAGTGTTCGCAGTTTTAAAGATGTGTTGAGTAATTGCACATGCGAGACATCTTCTCCTTAATGCTCCCAGGGTGTTCAAAGCTTTTTTTGTGAGAACACCCCTGTTAACAACGGAGCTGTGGCCTTTAGCTTATACTTAAGTGGGTACTGCTTTGTGTTGAAATATAATTGGTAGCACTTGCCTATTCTTATTCCCTCAGTTTAGCTAATGAAAGACACAGCCATAATCTACTTCTCTTAGGATCAGGGTTTGAGCCTGGAAAATCTTTGCTGGAAGGAGCTGGGGAGGCACCTGCAACTGCCATTGCTGTGGGGAACACTGCTTTTTGGACCAAACCAGGAAACAAGGATGTTTGCTGCCTCATCTTTTGGGTGAGCCTGTAAAGGGATGTGCTGCTTTTACAGCCCAATAAAAGGAATAATCCCCAATTCCTGTGGAAAAGGGAATTGTGATCTGATGGAAGGTGTAGGACACACCTTCCCTGGGACCCCACAGAAGTGACACAGCAGATCTTCAATGGTGACTGAACAGTTTCCAAGAGAGCTGAGGAGGGAGAGATTTGTCATCAGCCCTGGACCCATCTTCCCATGCATCCAACCAGGTGAGGGATGACTCAAGCAACAAAATTCAATTCCTCGCCATCCAAAACCTGTCCTTAGGGGAGTATCTCATTGCTAAATGTCCTGTAGGACTGAGTTTGGACACCACTGGCAAGAGACAACCCAAAGGGGAATGGGTCTGGTGGGCTGCTAGAGCTGTGGGACAAAATGGAATACAAGTAGTAGAAAAAGAGATTTAATGGTGAGGGAACAAAGGCAATTTCTGTGAGATAGGACTCAAACTTGGTTTCTCTAAGTCACTGTTCCCCTGGCTAGTAAATCTCTGAGATAGTGGTAATGAAATGTTAATTACCTCCAAAATTATCTGCCTCCAGTTATTACTAGAAATGGCATTGAAACCAACAAATTGATCAATCTCATAGTGAGAAAAAGATGACTTTTTTCTTTTACTCCATTGTTCTGAAAATGTTGTATAGTATCAGGGGTTTTTTAATAGTACACAGTAAAAAGCCTGGTAGATGTTTGGTTTTTTTTTTTAAATTTCAGGAGCTATAATTAAAAGTCATTTACTCCTGGTTATTTCTGGAATGGGGCTGACCATAGTCTGTTTGGGGGAGCACTGAGTCACCCACCTCTCCTGTGTTTGGAGGAACACCAAAAGTGCCTACAGCAAAGGCATGGCTTTCAAATCTGAGCAAACAAGCTGCAAAACCCACTGACATTTATGTTTTTGTAGTGATCACAGGTTTTGGCCAAGTCCAACACCCTGCTGGTGTGGCAGGAACAGTCCTTGTCCCATGAAACGTGGCTGACCTGAATCAGAGACAAAAGAGAAGTTGCAGGTCTGTGGCTGAGCAGCCAAACCTCAGAGCCACAGAATCAGTTTGGTTGGAAAAGACCTTTAAGATCATCATGCCCAACCCTAAACCCAGCACTGCTGAGCACTAAACCAGGTCTCTAAGAGCCACAGCTTCGTGTTTGAAATCCCTCCAGGGATGGTGGCTCCAGCACTGTGCTGGGAAGCTGCTCCAGCTCATCTCAGGGCAATGCTCACCCAAACCTCTCCGAGGGTCACACTGGAGTGTGGGAGTGTTCTCCCCCTGAGAGCTGACCCAGCTGCTCCCAGGCTGTGAATGGAAACTCTGCTCCTTTCCAGCTCCAGGGGTCTCTCTCTGGCTCAGCCTCCACAGATAAACTCTCTGGAGATGTGTTTGCATTTAGGACGTAGTTCAAGGCAGGAAAAACAAGTGAGAGCCTTTAGATTATCAACACCCTCAGAAAGAAATGTGTTCATTAGAGTTATGACAGCCCCAGTGATTCATTAGTGGGAAAGAGGTTATTATGCATTTGTAGATACAAACCAGAGCTGATCAGAACAGACTGAGTTCCCTTAGCAGTAGCTTATTACCAAAGAATTAAAGGTTGCTGTGGGATCTGCATCTAAAATTGGAGGGAACTTCTCGGCCAGCAACGCTTTGGTGCTATTATTGTTTTTAACTTGAATTGCTCTTTTCCCTTGTTGGTATTTGCTCTGTGATGTATGTGTGGAGAGCAACTGTAACACTTCTCCAGAACAGTATAAACTTGTCATATTAAATTTCACTTGGAAATTAAAAGGTTTCTAATCAGCAGAGCGGTGAAGCTCTGGAACAGCTTTCCAGGAAAAATGAAGGCCAATAAATTTAATCATAATGAAGCCTGAACAGTTTATAAAAGGGATTATGTGACATAGTCCTTAGAATATTAGGGGACTGAAATGGAAGATCTATGTGTCTCATTTTCCAGCCTCTGCTCCTCTGTCTGGATGTTTCTCTCACATCATTTTCACAGATAATTCTGTGATCATTGCTGCATGAAGAACACCAGACAGTCGATCCCAGGGTATCATTTCATGTTGCCCCTTGTCTACAGCTGCTAAACTTCAGTTTAAAAATATCTGCTGGGTCAAATTATTTTGGTGTTACCTCTTCATGCAGGCAATGGAGGTGGAGCTCACAGAAATCAGATCTAGTTCCTCTGGGCTTCCTAAACCCTCCTCTCTGGTTTTCCTTCCCTGAATTAAAGCAGCCGCTTTTCTAAGAGTTAAATACTTTTGACACTGGTGCCAAGGCTTCCATAGCAGATCTGCACTGGAACCTTTTCCTTCTAGTGCCTGCTTGCCTAATTTATGAACAGAGACCAAGAGTGAGTGAGGAGACTCAGGTGTGCTCTCACACTGCCCTTCATCCACCTCTTTTCCATGCTGAGCCATCCTGATCTGCCAGTGAAGAATCCAGAATTACCTTGATTTTCCTTCCTACATGTATACAGACCCCTTTCCTTTCCCCTTTCCTTTCCCCTTTCCTTTCCCCTTTCCTCATTCAAGAGTCACACATACTGCAGATGAATAAATTGGCATAAAGATATACCTCCTTTGTTTTGTTCTCTATTTCTTTCCTAGCACCCCAATATTCAGTTTTCTTTTTTTCATTAGCTGCTGAGTACTGAGATATTTTCATGGAATATTCTGGTCCCCAAATCTCATTCCTGAACAGCTGCAAGCCCAGTTCCCAGCATGCCTTACCATTAATTGGAGCTGCTCTTGGGAAGGAAAATTGTTTTATTTCCTCCATTAAGAGAGAGAATCAGTCCTAAAAGTCCAAATAGAATCCTAACAGCCTCTAATTCCCCAGCTGAAATTGGCCATCTTGGCTTCCAGTTTATTTCTGTGCCTGTTTTCCATTAAAAAATAAGATACAATCTGTATCTGCCTACAATTTCTGGTTGCCTCAATGCAGCCCAGCTGCAGGAGGGTTACAGGTCTTGTTACTTGTTGGAGCTGCAGCTCATCCTTCCAGCTGTGGAGATTATCTCCCTAACAGCATGTAAAACTGGGGGTGTTATCAGGACTCTGTTTAAAAACCAGCTCTGAAATTAACCACTTGCTTTAGAAAAAAATTTCAAAACTTCTTCTCCCCCCCTCGCCCCCAAAAAATTAGGTTAAATAATTCAAGCATTTGTAAAAGGAATTAAAAAATGAGCCATATTTGGGGTCTTTTCTTAGATGCTGTGATCCTCATTGAAACAATGGCTTTCAGTGTTTGCTCTCTGTAGTATTTAGGTTATAGAGAGTACATTTATAAGGAAATGCAGGAGTTTCCAACCAGCAGTGGAGTGTGTGGGAAATATCAGCAGTAGTCCAGAGTGTCAGCACATTTCCTTCTCCTTAGTTTTATTTAGTCTTTACCTCTAATTGCCATTCATTTTTGGCTGCTAATGTTAATTTTTGCAGGTTTTTCCCCCTCTAATCTGCTAATTCCTTAAGAGATTGTTTTATGTTGTTGGACCAGTAGTTTACATACTTTATCTAGAAACTCATGGTGTTCTTCTCTTATCCTAAACAGCCAGTGAAGCAAAATGGGAACTGGAGCAGGCACTTTCCCAAAAAACAGGCTCCACTTGTATTCTGCTTTGCTGGTGGGTAAATCACAATGAGCTGGCAAACTGCAGCTCTTGAGTTTTTATTCTTATTTATTGTATAACCTTACAAAGTTCATACAACCCATCCACAGAAGGAGCTAATTAAGAGGGTGTCATAAGGTCTCAGCAGTGCTTTTTATAGCTCCTTTAACCCTTGTGGGAAGCTGTTGTTCAAGGCAATTGTGGCTGCTGGCTGCCATTTCTATATGCAGGACAATGGTGACATTTTTTTCCAGGGATTTTCCAATTATGGCTATTGGAGGTTAAGTATTCCTGGATGAATACAGTTTAATGTTATTAATCCCAAAGGACAGTATAAAAAAAAAGGTAGCTTTTCTTCAGCACTCTGTAAAACATGATCCTGCACACTGTCTGTGGAGAATTTGTAAGGGTTTTTTGAACAAGAAAACCAAGTGTTATGAATCATGTGGGAGTTTGGTTGTAACACCCAGCTGATATTTCAGTTTATCTGATAATTCCTGATTAAGTTTATCTTTTAGATACCTCCATCACCTGTGGATATTCAGTCTTTCCCCTCTCTGTTTTAAATGACATGCAGAACACCAAACACAGCCAAAAGTATTTTTCCCTGTGCAAAATGCTCAGCTCCAAATGGATCAAAGAAAATTGTTGTGCATGAAAGCAGGTGTCAGCAAACAGTTTCACCAGTGATACTGAGGTGAGATTATGAACAAATGCAAGCTTTCCAAAAGATTATAAAGCATGTGGACTGGTTTGTAATCTTCACAGCCATCCATCAATTTGCTCTTGAAGCAAGTTTAAAATTCCCTCCACTTTGCTGTCAGTAGTGACAGAAACTCCAAATCCTCTCAGGCTCCAGTTTTCTATATTTAAAACTCACTCAATGATGTAATGCTTGGCTGTTGGCATTTAGTTGTTAGCAGCGCTAGCAAAAGACCATATTTAATTCAGCCTTACAAACTTCTGCTCTCTTCCACATCAGTCTAAACTTCTCCTGCTGAAGTTGGCGTGGTTTATCATGTAAATGTGTGTGTCTGACACTCACAGGGTAGAGAATGAATGGAAGGGACCTCAAATCCCATCAGTGCCACCCCTGCCATGGGCAGGGACACCTTCCACTGTCACAGGGTGCTCCAAGCCTCAGTGTCCAACCTGGCCTTGGACACAGCCAGGGATTCAGGGGCAGCCACAGCTTCTCTGGGCACCCTGTGCCAGGGCCTGCCCACCCTCACAGCCAAGAATTTCTTCCCAATATCTAACTTGAACCTGCCCTCTTTCAGTTGAAAGTCATTGCCCTTCATCCTATAGAACAATAAAGTAAATTTTAGCAGTAGAAATGTACTGAATAGTTTTGAATTTCATTTTTTTAAATAATGAATTGATCTGTTTTCACAAGGGAAGAGATTTTCAGTTAGAGTTCATTTTCCCCATCAAAAAAAAAACCAAGAAAAAGCCACCCCCAAAACAACAGCATGTACACAAGCTCTCTGACTGCACTTATTCTTATAAATAAACTTCCTGTGGGAAGTAAACCACCCAAATCAATGTTCGAGAGACACTTTTGAAAAATTCCTTTTGTAAAGCCAAAATTTCGACTGAACTTTTAGCAATTTGACTTTTTTGTGCTGCTGGGAGCAAACAGTGGAGCTCTTTGTTTGGTGCATGCTGAGGGAGAGATGCACAGATGCTCTTTCCTGGAGGATTTTCTAATCTGTCAGCGTTGCTATTTAACAGCAATAATAAATGATAACATTTTGCACTTCTGCAGTTGTTTGAATCCAAAGAGCACCAAATGTGCTCAGAGAGAATCTTCTAGAAGCTGTGGGTGCAGCTGCAAGGAGCAAGTTGTCCCCAGCCAGGACAGGCAGGACCAGTCCACTGCCCTCAGCAGGGAGGATGTGCAAAGCTCTTAAATCATCACAGATCCAAACCCGAGGAAAAGTGGAGCCAGAAACGTGGCCTTGGTGATGGAGTTACAGAGCTGATAAAAATAAAAAGGAAACACAGCTTTATCTTGAAGTCTATTCTCATATTTATTTTGGGATAAAGGTCCCAAAATAATGAGGAAGCTTTGCAGTTCAGAAGCATTTCCAGCAGTTTGGGAAATGGCCACGCTCTTCAGCCCTGAAGGTTGATGTAAAGGTGGATCTTCCAATGAAAATGTGAAATTAGCCTGTAAAGTGCTGGTGACAGAACTGAGGTTTTTTATTCTGGTCAGCTGTATTAGGGCAACAGGTTCTGCTTGAGGTCTCCCTGCATCACCCCATGAGAATAAATAACAGGAATAGTCAAGGAGAAGCAGTTAGTGCTTTGCTTGTGATATTTACTGCTGGGGACAAAAATAACCCCAAACAATTCTAAAAAGAATTGTCTAAAAATTGTCTAAAAAGCCCCCTGCACTCAAAGGGACCTTGTAAGAAACCACTCCAAGTGCTGCACAGGGCTACAGCTCCTCTCTGCCATCAGCTGTGACCCTTCCCTCAGCCATTTTCCTCACCCTTTAGCTTGGGTTTTCCACGAGCATTCACGTGCCTGATTGCTCTTTATTGCAGGGAGATTGTAGGGAGGGGACTGCAAGTGTTGGAATGTGGGTGTTCAGTGTGTGTGACTGTATTCTGGCAAGCCCTTTGGGGTATTTATACCAGAATTATTCATAAAGCTCCTTGATCTGGATTCTCAGTTTTCTCAGTGAGACAAGTAGAACTGGAAAGGCAGCGAGAGGCTCTGGTTCTCTCTTTTTATTGCTTTAATTTCTACACAGTTGTGGAAAAGATAGGTGAGTCCTTGGTGTAGCTTTGGTTTTAATATTCCTTTTGGTTATGGAGTGACCCACTATTTATGAGTATATTTACCTGGTTTTCAGTTTTCATTTCTTCATCTTCAAAGCCTGGTTCATGTTGATGTTACCTGTAGAAAAAATTGAAATAGTGGATGTGCACTGAAAATCTTACCAAGTTTTCTCACTACAGCAGCCTTGATTAAAATGAAAATAAATATACAGGTGAAAAAATGTGACCTAAGATTTTGCATTATTCAAAGGAATCCTTTTTTTTCTCAAATGAGGCTTTAATAGGATTATATATGCATGTTTTATTATATTGAAACTGGCATACCATTCAAACCTAAAAACCCCTTTTTATAGTTGTATTTAATGATTCCTACTTCTTTGAAGCTTAACATATTTTCACCATATGGCAAGCATTTAAGTTCTCCCATTTTTCTAGTGGAGATTAAATTAAAAATGCTTATTTGGTTTAGCAAAACCCTTCAGCCTGTATGTGCTGCAGGTCAAGGATTCTGTAGGCTTATTCCTCACTGCCATCCCATGCTTTTCTCAACAGCTTCTTCCAAAATCTTGCTGAAGTCAACCAAGCCGTTCCCACCATCTCCAGCAGGCTCTGGCTCAAGCTTGAGGAGCAGCAGAGGGTTCACAGCACACAATGTAGAAAATGTTCCTGGTGCCTGGATGTTGAGGGTTGTTTCCTTTTGCTAGGGAATTTTGTTCCAGAAATTCCTAAGAAATGGTAATGATGCCACTTAAGGAGAACAAAAGAAGTGGCCAAGCCCAGGAGGCACCTGGCTGCACTTCTCTGTCTGAGGGTTTCTCAGAAAGGGGCAGAGATGCCATGAGAATGGGGCTGGTAAAAGATGGGAATGGGGTGGCTGCGCTCTCTCTCTCTCTCGGTTTCGGAGGAGGCCGCTCGGAGCTGCCCCTTGGGGAAGGGAATTCGTTGCCACCGCCGCAGTGCAGCCCAGCCCCTTCTCCTGCCGGGGGGAGCCTCCGCTCTGAGAGCAGCCCCTGAGCTGGGGCCCTGTCAATGCCTCACTGAGAGAGGGACTTTTCACCCTCTGCTCCATCGGGGCCTGAGATCCTGAACCGCCTCTCCCTGCCCTGATCGGAGCCGNCCGTCTCCTCCCCGCGCCCCCGCCGCTCCTTCGGCCCCACTCCGAGTTCCTGCTCCACCCCACCTGCCGAGACGTCCCGGGGTTCCAGCTACAACTGCAGAGCTTCCGACCCATTTCGTCCCCCACCCCGGGATTTTTGCCATCTTCCTGCTGTCCCAGCTTGCTGCTCCCGAGGGTCCTGCTGAGGCCCCGGGATCGGCCGCCCCTGGGCTCTGTGGGCCCGGCCTCTCTCTGTCCCTTCCCATGTGGGCCGAGCCGCCATTGCCGTGTGCTCCCCGCGATGCCCCACAGCGCCCCCTGCAGGCGCGGAGGAATCATCACCCCTGCCCCGCCCCCAGAGCCACAGCGCCCCTGGCGGCCACGAGCGGAACTGCAGCGAGGGGGCAGCGCCTGCAGGGACAGGAGGCTGCAGTGGGGTCTGGGTCTGTTTGTCACTGTCAGAGTTGTTTGTTTGTCTTATTCACATATTAGTAAAGATCTGTTATTCCTATTCCCCTATCTCTGCCTGAGAGTCCCTTAATTTCAAATACTAATAATCCAGAGGGAAGGGGTTTACATTTTCCATCCCAAGGGATGCTCCTGCCTTTCTTGGCAGACACCTGTCTCTCAAACCATGACGCTGGGTTGTCTCGTTTAACCCACTCTGTGAAGCAGACATTTCACTGAGATTAAATACATCTCCTGGACACCCCTTGGCTGGATGGAAGCATTTGAAGCATTTTCAGCACTGGGTTATCACGCTGGCTGGTTGCCCCTGCTACTGAAATATTCACCTGACACGGATTGCAAACTTCAGGTGAAAACTGACTTTTCTGTGCCTTCCCCATTCCTGTGCAACTGGCAAAACTTGCTGCAAAATCCAAGATGACAGACCCGAAACATCCTGGAAGTGCCACCTGCTATTGATTCACTTGAGACTGACGCCCATGTAGGAGGAAGACATGCCAAGAAAACAAGGAAATTCCATATTTTGCTGCTGACTGTTGAGCCTTGACCAGTGCCTCAGTGGCTAAATCCCAACTACACCCTAATTAAGGGTATCTAGACGAGAAATTGTAACATGTGAAAGAGGCTTCGTGTGACATGACAAATGGTGCCTCCTGGATGCATTAAAGAACACCTGAGAACAAGCTAAAATTCCATGTTTTTAAGCCCCTTACATCTCTTTACAGTGCCATTCTTTCCATAAAACAAATCATTATTGCCAATCCCTTACACCACTATGTTTAGACACAAAATCATATTTTTTCCTGTGATTTAAATTTGAAAGTTCCAGTTCCTGGAGCTCACTCCGATTGGAGGTAGGTAAAAACTCAACCAGGCTGCTCATGTGCTCTGGTTTAACTACTTTCACTTCTGTCCAGAACTTGGGCCAGAAAAAGCAGGTTCATTTGGAAATGAGAGAAATTTTAAAGTTCTTATTGAATTCACCATTCATTGTAGAGCTGTTTTGGAGCTCCATGTCTTGGCTGCTTGCAAGAAATTTTGGTGCTTTTCAGGTGGAGTTCCACACTAGAATTCCATGCTAAAATTAGGAGGCAGTATTTCTTTTTATGCATTGAAGTGTCTTGAATTGAGTAACCCTGTCATGAGTACAACATAAACTCTGATGTTGTAGATTCCAGATTCATGCCTGAAAAAAAAATAAAATAAAAAATTGCTGCAGGCAAAGAACCACTCAGCAGGGAGAGAGAAGCTTTGGATTCCTTCTCTGGATAAATATTTGTTTAAGAAAATTTAACCCAGTTCCCTAAAAATCATGTTTTATGGTCCAGTGTCATAGAATCACAGAATGGCCTGAGCTGGAAGGGATTAAAGAACCTTCCACTGTCCCAGGGTGCTCCAAGCTCCATCCAGCCCGGCCTTGGACATTTCCAGGGATCCAGGGGCAGCCACAGCTGCTCTGGGCACCCTGTGCCAGGGCCTCCCCAACCTCCCAGGGAACAATTCCTCCCCAATATCTAATTTAAACCTGCCCTCTGTTAGTGTGAAGCCATTCTAAAGAAATAATTATATTTTTTAGATTTTTTTTTTGCAATTCTAATCAGTATTTCTGTTGTTACAGAGTGAAAGCCTTGCCTGCCCTTGATGCAGTGAAATTGAGTTTCCATTTGATGCCGTGGGAGTTTCAGCATTTCTACCTTCCTGAATACAGAGTGCAGCTGTGAATCCATCTGTTGCTTTGTTTTGTTTTGGTTTGTTTCCCGTTTTGCATTGCTTGCTTTGGCTGTCAGGCAGAGGGGGAGCTCGGGGTAGGAAGTTGTGGCTGGATCTGTCATCTCACCTGAAGCAGTTCTCGAGAGTTCTATAAACTGTATATTCCTTGGCTCCTCCACAAAAATGTGAGAATATTCAGATAGAGCTGTAACTGATGCTACATCCGCTTCTTGGAAAAAAGAGATTTAATGTAAAGATAAATCAAGAGTACAAAAGGCCTTTCTTCACTTTCATTTATTCATTGCATATTCAGTTTGCTTTTTATCACTCTTTGAGCAAAAAATATCCTACACACAACTCCATCTCTGTAAGAATGAACCCTTCCATTTCAGTTGTGTTACCTGTGCAGGATTCCAGCCATTTTCCTGGGACATGAAGAACTAATCAGTGTTAAAATGTAAAATGATACAATTACTCCTCATTTTAAATTCATAACATCCAAGCAAATAAAAGAACAGACACCGTTTGTTTTTCTCCCAGGAAATCACATCTTTTCAATTTATGTATTTTAATTTCCATGTTGTTTTTTTAAAAAAAGAGAAGGTTTATTTTCTCTTTCCCTCTGTCTAACATGATAAGTAATTTCTCATTAAAATGTACTTTTCATTCTTCCTTGGGCTATTAAATGTCACTGCCTTGAAAAAAGGAATCTTCACATAAGTCATTCTCCTTCCAGTCTTTCATTTTCCTATCAAAATCCTAAGGCTACAGTTGTAACAGCTTGAATTTTACTCTTGGAAGACACAAATTGTCCTTAATTCCATCAATGTTAATCATATTTTATGGCACTCTGGACCTTGCAGGATGAAGCTCCCCACTGTACATAAATAATGATATTCCTGCTAACTCTTCCTCCAGTGCCTTCCACACACATTTTACCATCCCTGGTGGTGCTGCTTGCAGAGTCCTGTGCTCATGGATTGCATGCATTTCCCCTTTAAAACCTTCTTTTCCTCTTCCAGGTGCAGTTGGCTGGGTGCCCGTGTACAGCACATCCAGTTTGTTTTTCCAGCAGCCACCACTGCTGTGGGAGCTGAGGTGGAGGAGACAAACCTCTCTAAGCCTTCCAGGCTTCCCAAATCCAGGAAGAGTGAGCACATAAGCCCAGGCAATATTTATAGGAGTTTCAGCTGGAAGCACCAGTGCCAAATGCTGACTGTTTTGTTTTCATGTTTTACCATTGTATTGCTCAGTCAAAACAAGTTAATTTTAAATGGAATGTTTTCATTCTAGGGAAAAAGAATAAAAAAATAAAAAAAAGGGAAAACAGAGCAACTCTTTGTGAGGTGTTATTTTTAGTTTTACCACTCCAAAATGATTGATAGAGTTCTGATTTCTGTTGTCTGTAAACTCTTTAGGTTTAGACCTTGCAGTCTTATTTATTATTGCATAAACTTTTGTATTACTTTTTAAAGCTCTCTAGTCGAGGATTTACTCCTGGATGAGCACTCACAATCACCCCACAACACAGCACAGCAGAAGCCAATGCAGACAGATCCACATTGCTGAAGCATCAAATCCCTCACAACAGCATGGAAAGGATTTTGTCCCACTGGATTTTGGCTTTTCTCACTGGTTGGGTTTTTGTTTGGTCCTGTCTCACTGCCTTGTTATTTTTCTTACCCTATGCAGCATGGAAAGATGTTTGGGCCTTGCCTTCAGGTATTCAGCAGGTGGAAGAGCACCTTGCACAGCCTATGAAGGGAAAAAAATCATTTTAAATCCATCAATATTCTCTCAACCTTCACAGCAACTGTTTCTGCTTTTCCTGCTCCCCCCAAGAAGTGTGTCTATGAGGGGAAGGGGAAAAGAAACTGCTCCTGAATTGCTGGCCCAAAGAAATGCCACTCTGGAGAGAGGTGGTCAAAAATTATATTTTTTTTATTTTAATCTTAAAATTTATTCAGTCAAGCTGGGGCTAGAATGGATAGTTTAATGCAGAGGTACTCGAAGGAGCTACTTTCTTACCAACCTGTACATCAAAAATTAACTTATCCATGCAGCTTTGCCTTGAGTAATTGGCCCAGACACACTTATTTATTATTACAGGTATTTTTACAAATAGGAAAAAATTCCCAAGACACAAGAGAGTAATAACAGGAAATAAAAACAGTGTAATTCTGCTTATGTTTCTTTTCAGGTTTGCCAGTCTGGGTATATTCCAAAGTGATGAATACCATGGGTGAGTCCTGCAATAGCAGGACTTTGAGTCAATTCAGTGTCTTCCAATTAATAAACTACAGATTCTTTTGGTTTTGATTTAGAACAGTGTGAAACTCAGAGTCTGGTTTAATTTCAGTATGAACACAGGTGAGACTCGTTGATTTTGTCTCAATTTTGCCTTGAAAGCTGATGATGTTTTAATTTTTTTTCCCCTAAACCAAGTAACAATACAGTAGAAATATATAAAATATTTGTTTCTGTGTGTCAATATGAAATCCTGTGCTCTGGCCCTTGCAAACTGAACCGTGGGTTTGTGGTTTGGTGCATTTGTAAACCTGAGGCCACACAGAAAAATGGAGCAAACACGAGCTGAGATTTTTGGCCTCGCTAGGAAGTCATCAGATCCCAAATCTCATCTCCTGCATGAGGAAAGAATGAGAGTTGGTGAAACAAAATCTCCAAAAAGTTGTTTTGTGTTTTCCTGCTTGGATAGAACTGAGGGGATATGAACTTGTATTTTCATACATATAAGTTCAAGCAGTCATTTAAAAGTACTGTTACACAAAAAATAATCCTACAGTAAGTCAAGACCTCAAATAATTCATACCTTCAGAGAGCCAACATGACCTCAGAAATGAGGGAAAGGGGAGGATAAAAAGGGGAAGGTCTTGAAGGGAAAGGAAACAACTGTGAGGAATTAAAGGCAGAGAAAAGGTTTGAGAAATAAGGGGTGCTGAGATAAAGATATCCACATCCAGGATAAGTGGCTGAATCCCAAGACTCTGATAGCCAATAAAAGTTCTGGATGCACAGAAATCCCTGCATCTTCCCATAGCAGAGAGCTCAGTTTGGGTCTGTCATTACTGCCTGTGAGGCAAACACGACCATAAAAAGGGAAAAGTTCATTTTATTCTGCTTCAATTCTTTGATTTCATCTCAATTCTTTTATTTCCAACCAAAGTAGTTTTATTCTTTACACATTTCTTCCCATGCCAGTGGCCTTGCTTCCAACCTTTTGACTTTGGCAAGAAGCAGCCTCAGTCAATAAAAAAGAACTCCAAGTGTCATGCACAATAAAGACTTGGGTACAGTTTTCCAAATTACTGTAAAGAAAAATTTACTGAAAAGCAGGCAAAGAACTCATATCTAGAAATCAGATCTCTGCTTGTAAAAGTCAGAGGTTAAATTCTTTTATTAAAAAAGCTCTTACATGCATCTTTCAGGCATGCCCTATCCTTGCTTAAATATTTGAGAGGAGGGAACTCGCTGGGATCGGCAAGAACATTTCCATAGATGCATGTTAGAAATCTACAGTACAAAATTAAATTACTTCCCTCTTCTAAATGACATCTCTAATTTTCACTTATCATCTATTATGGGCTCTAATATAACTTTTGAAAGGCAAAAGGAAAAGTAAAATAACAGGAACAAAAGACACATCCCAGTGTGTATTTATTTTACTTTGTAATTCATGTCAGTCCAATTGTGCTGCAGGGTATTTAGTTTATGCAATGCTGAAGTTTGAAAACTACACCCAGAATTATTTTTGGATTGTATTCTGAAGATTTATAACACAGGAATGATTGATTTATTTGCATGTTCTGAGGTTTTGTATTTTGCTCCGTCCGTGCCTAAATCCTGGTGCAGGAAGGCTTTAAAAATCATATTCGTAACAAAGGGAGAGGAACATCTTTATCAAACTTCCATTTTCTAGTGTGGAGACTAAACTTTAAACGTAGGCATTGACTTTTAGATGGTCAAAATAGAAGTGCCTCTCTTGACTTCCACAAGCTGAACGGAAAAGTTTGGAACTGCTTTCCCACTTGCCCAAAGCAGATCCATACAACATCTGCTCCTCTTGGGCCATGGCTGCTTTCAAAATCCCACCAATTTCACTGTGTGGAGCACGCTTCAGGGAGAGGGAGTTCATTATTTCATGTTTTCTGGCCCCTTTAATGTTTAATTATGCAGCTTCTGGTCTGACAGGATGACACATTAGGATGTTCACTTATGGTTTCCCTGTGCTGGGATTCGGGAACAAACCTCCACCACCTCTCCCAGAAGCACAGGGCACCTTGGCCATACTGCAGAGCTGGGAACTTGCTGAGTGCCTGACCACAGGAGGCTTTTCCTGGCATGCCCCAGTGCAGTGAATATTCTGGGCTAGGGTGGACCTTTCAGCTGTGCCCTGCAGGGCTCCTTCTGTGGGTGGCCAGTGGAACTCGTGCTCCTGACTCCCCTTGGAGATTTTCAGCATGGAAAATACATCCTCAGAGCTGTCCAGGGATCCCTCACCTTTTATCTCCTGCTCATCCTGTGGAATAAATATCGAAATCACCCACTCTTGGGTGGCAGCACAGAGATTTTTGATTCGTTTCCCTCTCAGGAACCCCAACTCTGGCTGAGTTACAGCAGCCTGGGGGTATGGGTCCCATCAGGAGGGACTGGGGGCTGAGAGCTCTGCACCCACTGCTCCTGCTGTCAGTGGGGAACAGGACAGAGCTCTCCCAGGACTTTTGGGTCACATTCCCAAGCAGAAGTGGAAAAATGGCTTTTTTTTGCAGAGCCCTAGCCTGTGTGCAAGGAGGAGAAGAGCTGCAGAAGGAGCCCTGGGCCTGCAGTGCCCCATGCACGACTGCAAGAAGCAGTTCTGGAGGGCACAGGCTCCTCCAGAGCTCCCAGTCCGTGCCAAACCCTGAGGAAGGTCCCTCAGCCCCCAGTGCAGCCCTGGCTCCATGTCCCTGGGGGCTGTGTGACGGTGGGAGCAGCAGAGCACACCTGGCTGGGACTCAGGCTGGGACTTGCTCGATTGCCAGAGACCTGCCAGCCACACAAACTGAGCCTGGGCTTGTTTTCAGACTATAAAACCAGAGTCCTGTGGCTGTTTCAGGCAATTTGCTGTCTGTGCCACCTGTCACTCAGACAAGGGCACATTCCTGTGACACCCAGCCCCACTGCTCCAGGGAGCAGCAGCTTGTCCATGCATTTTGTGGAATACAGACACCAATAACACCACAACCAGCACTCCTCAGAATCTTTGTGTTGCTTTCCTGGTCAAACTCCCTTTGGAGTTAATCCACACCCAAGTGGGATCTACCCTTCATCACTAACAGGGGTCATTCTGCTCCTCTGGGGTTGGATATCCCCAAAGCCTGACAGGCTCATTGCTGCTGGTTTAATTTCATGGTAAGACAGAGATGTTTCCCTGATAGAATTTCTCCAGATCAGATTTGATGTCACTGAGACACATAACTTCTCTAGGTGGATAACAAGGGCTACATGTCTAAAAGGAAGCTGAATTAAGAGGAGTTACATCAAGGATTCTGCTTTCACAGACAAGAAGAGAAATACCTCAGAAGGGGACAAAGAAAATTATAAGGAAGTACCAGCTGTGGTCATGAATTTATGTCCAAATGAAAATGCCCCAGATTTTGCAGTAACTTTTTCCAGTTGTGGTTTAAAATTTTGAAAATTTGTTGCTTCCCAGCTGCATAAATGTAGGTTACCCAATATGGATAAGCTAAGTCATACTCCCATACTCCCATCATTTTTTTTTTTTTTTGCTGTAAAATAAGGTTTATGGAACCCCCTAAGGAGTGAGGGGGAAAACCTATCTATGGACATTACCTTCCATCTCCTACAATCCAAAGAAAGGGAAATATACAGAGCAGGATCTGACCCAAGAAATAGTGCTTTTCTTTCTGAACTACCAAAATGCACCATTTAAATCCCTGCTCTCAATCTAGTCCACCCAGATGATGGTCCTGCAGCTCTTAGCAATGCCAAAATATTCTATTTATCTTTCCAATATTCATCTCTTAAACTACTCTGGAAGGTATAAGCATGAAACAGATCTTCATAAAAAAATTGCATCTTTGAAATCAGAGCTCCAATTTAACCATAACACTGATATAAAAAATTGCCACTGAAGAGCTGCATTTTTTGACACATTAAAAATAAAACCATGGCTGAGAAACACTATTGAGCCTCAACCAGAGATAGGAAAAATATGGAATCTGGCTCTGTTTGCATCTCACTGATTTTATACTGGGCTATCCAGTGGCAGAATGATGGATGTAATTTGTTTTTGACTCATGCCATTTTAGCTCCAGGGATAACAAAACAGAAAAGCCTCTATGTTTTAGACAGGTTGGCTTCGTTCTCCTATCAGCAGCATTTCCCTCATGGCCAAAGAAATGTCAGTATTAAAAATAATTACAAGTGTAAAAGAAACTCCATGACCTAAATGAGTGGATGCACTATGTTATCTACAGAAGGAAGAACTGGGTGTGTTATGTACTGTGCTCAAGGCTAACTAAATTCCTTAGCTTTAGATACTTTGGCATTAATTACCTGTAATTATTTTTGTCCTTTCATTGAGATTTATGTTGGTCTGAGTCATCACTTAAATCCTAATTAAATCAGCTATTTCCTTTTCTTTTAGACCTGTTCAGTGATGAGTTTGTTCTCATTTTGTTCATATTTGGACATTAATCCTTTCAATGTTTGTGAAAATCTCTGGAGAAGAGAGACTCATGTGAAACATAGGGAGGAGAATGAATGCACCTCACTGATCTCTGAGAGATTTTGTGCACTCAGGTGACAAGATTTTCCAAAGTATCTACAGTATTTACAAAAGTGATGGGTATTGTCAATCCAGGGTTGTCTCTCATGGTTGTAAAGGGAATTTTGACTTCACAACAAAAGATTCCCTCTTTCTTTCTATGATTTTTTCCTTCATATCTCTATGAATCCATATAAAAACACATTTTAAATTCATTCCTGTGCCTCACTTTCAAAAAGAAGACTTGTGTTCTGTCAGTTCCTGTTGTAGCTCTGTCTTCAAAGCTCCAGAGTATTTATTCCCTTCCTCTGCCAGTGAATATGTAGAAACTCCATCAAAACCAAAGGAGTCACACCTGTGTAAAACTGCTTCCAACATTCACCTATTGTGTGTTTAGAAGTCAAATGTACACATTTTCAGAATCCCAAGGAAGTGAAATATTTGCTTTAAATGGATGCAAGAGAGGTTGTGGCAATGTTTGTGAGATCCTAGGCCTGAGTTTTTCACTGCTCTTTTTAATTCCTCTTAAATAAAACATGAAAATCAGGAAGTAACAAGAACTCTTGCAGCCACAAACAGGGAAAAAGACTTTGTAAAACAAGAGCCAACAGTGATGTTTGGAATCCACAGCTTAGTCTTATTAAAAAGGACAGGAGGGACTCAGGTAGACAGAAAATGGAAATGCCTTCAGGTGTGACTGTGGATATACCAGTAATTGTCTCCTAAATTAAAGTCCTCTTCATAACCATCAAATGCTTCAGTAATTTTTAAGGCACTCTCCTCAAAATTACTAATTTGCACTTAAATTGAGGCACCCCTTGTACCAGAATCACAGATCCTCACAGCTCTGGTGCCTTCCTGTGCCTCATTCCCTCATTACTGCAGCCACTGCTTTCCCACCCCTGTTCTGTGAATATACAAAATCTGCTTTAATTCCAGCCAACCCCTCAGCAAATGCTTTTCAGTTCTGAGTTCTGCCCAAAGGGGTGAGGGGATGTGCTCTGCAGAGCAGTGCAGGCAGGGCTGGAGACAAAGCCTGCAGAGCTACTGCAGCATCCCCAGGCACGTGGAATCCAGCAGGAATATGCATGGGATAGGTATATATGTTTTTCATCCACACAGTGGAGCAAAAGTGGGTTATTTAACAGAAAAAAACCCCCAACCACAGAGCAGTTTTGTGGAAGAAAGCAGGTAGCCTCCAGTTTAAATGCATTTGCAATTCTGGTAGCTGTCTTATATAGGTAGGTAGGGAAGCATAAAACATTTACTGGACTTTCTGATAATTTCCCCTGCTAATATCTAAGGAGAAGCAAAGTGAATTTTAGCATCTCATGCTGCATTTTTTAAAAGCTCTTAACAGGTGTATTTTTTAACAGCATGAAAACACTTTCTGAATTCTCTTAATTGCTTGAAAATGTTGTCTGTGAAAGTAAATTGGTGAGTAAATTGTTTTAGCTGGATATCAATGTTGTGCAGCCAAACCAACAGATTGTAGGGGCAAATAACAAAACTCAAACAAGTAGGACTAAGAGGTTTTATGCTGCTCATGTATTTTTGATTAAAATAAAAGACCTGATCATGCACTGGAAGGGAGCAAGGGTTTACAGAGGATGATAGGAAAATATCTGTTCTAGCCCCAACCCTCCATCTGTTCTAAAGTCTGAACTAGTTCCAAATTTCCAGTCCTGTTTCATTTGTGTGTTTCATGCTACAAAGAGATGGAGTGAGCAGTGAACACTTACAAGGACAAGAGTGTCTGTTTTACCTGAGCTATCCTCCAAAATTCCCTGTTTCCTTTTAAAAAACCAACCAAAACTTGCATTAGAGTTGTTTCCCATTTTGATGGTGGTTAACAGGGCACTTCACGTTAAACAGAAAGGGGTGAGAGCTCTGCACTGTGAGCTGGAACCCAAACTGGTGGAAATCAATATTCAGCAGAACAACCTCAGTTAAACTGGATAGTGCATGCTGAATATTAAATGAGCTTTCTGCAGGTATTGGGGCTGGTGAGAAGACAGGGATGGCTTCCCACTGCTACCTCTGACTTCTGCACTTGTGCTTCTCACCAGATTTGATTGACTGAGACAATGGGGTGAGCTCAGCCCCCTGGTAGAACCTGCTAATACAATTTCTTGTGTAACTGCCAAAGTATAATCTTCTGGGTAATTATAGTTTAGGAGCATTTTACTTAAGGAAACCATAGTTAGTGCTGTGATGTTTAAATACTGTTTGAAGGCTTTATTCACCTTGAGTAGCTCATGATCAGTACAACCTCTAGAAGTCATAGGGATCTGAAGCATGAAGAGATTCATTTTTCCTGGTTCATGTCCAGACAAGAAAAAAAAAAAAAAGGAGGAAAAAAAGACAATTCATGCTTTTACACTGATGGGAGAAGGACAGGAGGGAGGGAATTGCAAATATACCTCAGGAAAGTTGTTGGATTGCCTAGAGGACCAACAAAAAGCTCATTCATGTCCAGTTTAGACTCCTTTAATTGGCTCACACCCTGACCTGCAGGAAAACCCAAACCAGGTGTGTGCATCTGCAGTTTTATCACTCATTAGAAACATCCCCTTTCCCAGCCTACTTCCTACCCTTTAAAAAGTGGATATATATTATCTTAGGCTGCATTATTAGCTAAAGAACAAGAAACCTCCTTCCCAATGCCACATTAGATGTGATTCATTGCACGACTTTCAATTAGTTTAATGTTAAACTAAGCCAGCCTAAGCCTGTGCCAATCCCCCAGCTGCTTTGTATGACAGACAAGAGGGCAAAGGCACTTCCAGAGAGCCATTTCCTCCATTTATCTCAGAACCCAGTGGCTGCAATCATCAGGTCATTTTGGAGGCCTACCTATCACACAGCCAAAATAAGGCTTTAGTCCAAAAGCTCTTCTGATGAAAACAAGTGGAAATATTCAGGGGAAATTATAAGCAACAGAGTTGAGGGTGAGGGTGAAGGTTTCCTAAGCACAGCTCCAAGCTCAGAGGATGGTTGGGGTGAGATTTCTTTTACTCAGACAACCTTCTGAGAGAAATTAGCTTTTCTCTCCCTCTGTTAGAAGGGTGCTTGAGCTGTGGGTCCACATTTACAGCACAACCAAGTGCTTCTCCAGGTGAAGTTATGGAAAAAGATCACTGTACCTTCCTTCCTACATGCCAACACATGAGTTGAAGGATTTGGGCTTTGTTTTTCCTGTCACAAGTGAAGACATCACTAAAGGAAGCAAATCATTTCTTCTGCCTCGGCATCCAGCAGTTTCTGCCTTGCAAACAAAGCAAACTGAACCTGGGTCTTGGGTGGGGGGAAAGTTCCCATAAAAAAAGGCATTCACAGAGGTATGGGAGTGGGTCAGGGATGTATTGATTTTATCATCCTGTTCCTGCAGAAGCACACCAGCTGCCTCAGAGGAAAGGACAGGAAGCCTTACAGAAGGCAATTATGGAATAACTTGCTGACAGGAAAGAATTTGTACTAGCCCCCATTAATTAGAGGTTATCTTATGTCCTAGAAGCATGAAGACTTACATCCTTTCCAAAAAGATTGTCATGCTATTTATCATTTTTGATATTCACTAGCTTGTAAACTGCATCTTAAATTGCATATTTCTTGATTCAGCGTAATGGCACAAAATAAACAGTGTTTATTTACAATGAAGACATAAACTCTTTTGTATAAATCATACCAGATTTTTCATTATATCACAAATTACTGCTGAAGATAACAAAACTGACTGATCTGGCACTAAAAAATAAACAGAGGTTTGAGGAATTCCCTCATAAATTCAGCAGAACATAATCCCATTTTATAACAATGAATTATAAAAACAAGATGATTTTTCCTACTTTAAAAGTCTGCTATTAATTATTAACTGGATCAAGCTTCTCTCCACTTCTCTGACCTTATGACAGACATGTTTGGGAAATTTCCATCTCTGTGTTTATGCCTGTCCCTCTCTGACATACAGTGCTGGGGCACAGGCTCAGGCTGATGCCTGACAAGCAGAAATACAAACTAGAGGATTGCAGCCCTGAAACTGGTGTAACAGTGGTGAGAAACACCCAGCATCCCTTAAAATATTTAACTAAAACCAAATGTCACCCAAGGCAATTCAACCCAAAGCTCGCTGTCCCCCCCACTGCCACCCTCTCCTAAAGCTCCTGCAGGTTGTACCAGTGGTCTCCAAAGCTGAACTGCCCAGCCCAGAAGTGACCATGGCTTAGGCCAAGGGTCAGGCCATGCAGTGGCTTCCAGCCACCAGCACTCCCAGCCCAATTCTGCACCTGCCTTTGGCCACCCTGCTTTCAGGGAAAGGGGTTTTGGGGCAAGGAGAGAGGCACAGAGGGCTAACTTTGCTCTGCTTGTCCCTCCCTCTCTCCCTGTGCCCAGTGGGCTGTGTGCCTGCTGGTTTATTCCCAGTTTCTGGCTGGTGCCACTCAGCCAGCATCCCTTTATTCCCAGTTTCTGGCTGGTGCCACTCAGCCAGCATCCTTTTATTCCCAGTTTCTGGCTGGTGACACTCAGCCAGCATCCCCTTATTCCCAGGTTCTGGCTGGTGCCACTCAGCCAGCATCCCTTTATTCCCAGTTTCTGGCTGGTGACACTCAGCCAGCATCCCTTTATTCCCAGGTTCTGGCTGGTGCCACTCAGCACTGCTCTCACTCAGCCCTGATCCTGCACCCACTGGGTTCAGCCAGCCCTGACCTGCCCTGGGCTGGAAGGAGCCCCTGGCTCCTCTCTATCTTGGCTAAGAAGCCACCAACAAGACTTCTTGTCCCTTAGGAGACCTCTTATATCAGAAAAGGAACTGATTCAGCCTCACACACTTTGAGAGCTCAAATCAAAGATCCTTTTTGCACCTCTTGTCATGCACATCAACAGCTGCCCTCACAAAGTGTGCAAACACTGCCTTTGTTCCTGTGGCAGACCCTGTCCTGCCCACACTTCTCAGTGCTCCTGGGGTGGTTTCTGGGATTTTTTTTTCCTTTATTCCCCTGGAATTTCCTGCCACATCTGTAACTAAACAGAAACCCAAAAGGAACTCAGCTTTCACCTGTCAGCTGCCATGCACATACAGACCTCCCCCTTTTCCATCACTTTCCCTTAGAGCCTTTCAGCATTTCCAGGGCTTTTTCACATTTACATTTTCATCTACCTGCTCCCTTGGGAAGTGCCATTTTCCTTTTTATCTGCAGCCCCCTTTTTTTGGCCATGTTTACTGCATCAAGCCCACACATAACTCTGGCTCCTATTTGTCCTTGGGAAGTGCATCCTTTGGCCTCAGGAAGAGCTCTCCCCATCTGGGTTCCTTCCTCCAGGAAGGATGCCTTTGGCATCACTGCCTTTTGTGCAACAGCTGTTGGGCTCACAGGGCTCCACCATTTCCTCCACCTACTGACCCAGTGATGGCAAACAGCTCTAGTTTGGGAAAAAACAGATGGATGGAGTGGAGAGAGGGGAGCTCTTCCACGTGACCCCCAAAGCCCCAGAATTCAAGTAGATTTGGCAGATATTGGGCACTCTGCAGCAAGAAAAATCCCTGAATGTACAGGCAGGGAATGTCAGATGGAAGGAGCCTGAGCAAAAGTGGAGTCCACACTCAGCACAATGGTTGCACAAAATTACACAGCTTGTTGTGTAATTTGTTACAAATTACACAGCTTAAATTTGCACACTCCCCAAAATTTCCCAGTGCAAATAACCTGCAAGACTGCACTACTTGTGAACATAAAAATGCACAGCACTTAAAAATAGCCAAAGCAGCTGCCACAGATACACAAGGAATTAAGTAACAGTGAATAATCAGAGACCAACAGCTATTGTGGAAAATTGGTATTACTTGAAAATAGGAATCATTCAAATGTGGCTCAAATTTACATCAGATTGCAGTTGCTATTACCAGAGGCCAGTGAAGCAATTTCTAATTTCATCCAAGCAATGTGTTTTTATGTATCCAAAAGCACAGGAAGAAATCCTTCCCCCACAGAACCTGATCCAAGATTGGCCATTGCTTTCCACAGAATTAAATGTTTGCCCACAGGATTTTCTTTCCTGTTCTGGCCTCCTCTGCAGTTCAGGTCTTAATGAAATGTGGAGAGGCTCAGAAAACATCTCCTTTCTCTTTGCTATCAATAAGGGGTCAGTCTTGTGGGAATTTGGAGGTTTAAGAATGCTGGGGACAGAGAAGTTTCAGGGGAGTGCCCTCAGACTCCTCCCAGCACCACTGGACCACTTTTGCAGAAACTCTGTTCTTTGGAGGTTTTTGAAAGTGTGTCTTCATCCTAAATACGCCATTAGGGACTTTCCAAAGGAATATTTATGTTCATGACCTGACTTGGAAAACAGTTCTAAGAGGCAGGGTTGGTTTCCAGTGAGGCTCTGCCCAGCTCATTTTGGTTTCCATGAAACACAAAGAGGTAGTGACTGGCCAGGGTGATTCAGATCCTCATCTGCTGCTGGGTGCCAGCAGTGTCCTGGCACTCCATCCTCCCATCCAACCACATAACCACACATCCTCTTAAGCACAAAATTCTAAATTTTTCTGCTTTGTTCAGCTTTCAGCATGTGCAGGCCATGGTTGTTGCCTCCTACATGTTACATTATGATTGTGCTTATAACCTGTGTGTCGTTCCAGCTCTGCTCCTTTCTTTGTTGTTTTCTCTCTGGTTTAAATCTGGGCCTCTTTACATTCAAGTAGTTTTTTCTTCATATAAACAACATCAAGATTTGGCCCAATTAACATTCTTTGTCTCATCCAGAAGTTAGGGATCCAGTCTAACTTTCCATATTTCCATGCTCTAGTTACAGGTTTTAACACTAGCATTAACAGTATCAGAGAGGAGCTGCTTTGTGAGGACAAAAAAAGGACTTTTGATTATTTTAGCAATCATTCCAGTGCTTGCTTTTATTTGACCATTATCAGCTTCCATCCAGAAAGTTTATTTCTGCCTAGCTAAACACACAAACATGCTCCCACACACTTATCTCTGTGCTCATACACGTCCACACAAATAAACATTTCCAAATATTTCCGAGTGGTGGTGAACTCCTGTCTCTGAGAAGGAGGCATGTGGAGCTCCACACTCATCAGGGGAATTATGAGCCAGCAGAAACAATGGCATTGATTGTCAGAGCCTTGGTACCAGGAGCTGTCATGAGGAGAACAACAACCAAGAGCTGTTGGCCATGACTTAGGATGAGGAAATATGGTCCCAATCTCACCTAGCATGAACAGAAAAGCTCTAATGATCTATTTTTAAAAAATACTGATTTTATTTTTTCCTCTGATTAATTTTTGAAAGACAGTGGCAGCCCCCATGCTTTTTTTGTAATGTATAACAGCGTCCCAGTCATCATCTGGGAACATTTCCTTCCTTTGGAAAGCAGGGACCTTTGGGGACTCAGTGGAGGGGGTGATGTGCCAGGCTGCTTGGCAGGGGCAGGGCTGAGGCAATTCTGGGTTTGCAGGAAGCCTCAAAACCAGGGGAAGCTTTCAAGGCTGGAGGTGGCAGCCACATGTAGCTGAGAGGTCTCTGAGGTGAGGCAATAAATGGTTGGTGGTTTCCATGATCTCACCTTTTGACTTTGCTGCCCTATTCTGTGACTGTTTACATGGAGCTGGCCCTTAGAAACCTCTCAGTGGGAGGCAAGAAGTGTGTGTGCCCCAAATAAAAACTGGGGTTTGTGTATTTTTTTAATGTTTCTGAGGTTCTAACTGGACTTTCTCTCCTCTGTTTCAGCCAGTAGACTGCACCTGCAAAAGGAAAAGCTGCCAATTATGATGGCTAAAAAGGGAAGGAGATTTGCCCTTCACCAGCTCACTCCATGGTTTTAAGAGATGTCATTTTACTGACTATAGACAGAGGTTTATTCATTAGAAAAACTTCTCTAAGCAGTGAATAAGAAGCATTAATATTTTTCTATTTTTGCTAAAACTCCCAGGTATATATTTGAACACCCCATACTCAAAATGTTGGTGGAATAAACCATGAATCTGAATTTTTCAAATCTCACATAGGTGCATTTCCCAGTAGACAAGTACTGATTTCCACCTCTGAAGTCTTGCCCATCAAAATGAAAGAAATATTTCCAGTTGTCTAATTTTTCTAGATATTTAGTTCTTGCCAGTGAAGTTTTCAAAGCACCTCCATCCCTTCTGCACAGCAACTGAGCCTTAACAGCATTAGGACTGGTTCCTGTCTCAGCCCTAAGCCTGTTTGGCTTCATAGGATTCCCTGCCTGTCAGTTCCAGGTAGATCTGCTCAAAATTTATCCATTTTCCCAGAGTTAAAAAGGCTTCCTTTCATGTGCAATCAGATATAAACCCAGGCCAATGGAAAGCAGCTGAATGTCACTGTCATTCCAAGTGAAAACACTGGCATTTTCCTCAGGAAGGCAGTGACTCAAGTCCCCAAATAAGACAAGACCAAATAAATAATGACAATAGCAAACCCAGGACATCTGAATTACAAAGCAGTGCTTCAAAACTTGTATTTAAGTCATTGCCCATAGACCACCCATTGAAGTTCTTACCTGCAGTGTAAGGAATAATTCCTTTTCCTTTGCTTGAGGTGAGTCAACCCTTACCTCCCACAGATGTGCTCTAACCCCAGCCACCAAAATGTGTGGTGGGAGATTTCTCATGTTAAAGGTATTTCACTTTGCAAGGGACAGCCAAATAACCCTTGGACAGCTGAGGGTCTCTGAAAATTAGGCTTTAGCCTGTGTTTAGGGATATTAATCTTCCTCAGAGGGAGACTGGCTGTCCCATACAGCCCAGACTGGCAGGTAGGTTGCCAGCAGAGAAAAGTGCTTTTCTATTTCTTGCCACAAGCTCCATACTGGGCTTTTTAATTGACTGATGAAGAAAACCTGCTTGGAGGAAAGTCAGGAGTGAGCGAGCTGCCCCAGCAGGCTGCTCTGAAGGAGAGAGCTGGCTCTGGCTGCAGCAGCTGCACAGGTGACCCCAGCCCTGCTGCTGGACACTGCTGCTCTCCAGGCTCAGCCTGAGCTTCCAGAGGTTCCTGCCAACCACCTGGCTCTTGTGGGCTCTGCCTTCAGAGGCCACCAGCAGTGCCTCCTCACTCCCACTGCAGCCTGGTTCCACCCTCTGTGTGGTCCTTCCAGCAGGGCTTGGGCCACCTCTGGTGCCAGCCTGGTGTGAAAGCATCCCACCTCTGGTGCCAGCCTGGTGTGAAAGCATCCCACCACTGCACATCTGGGCAGCTGTGAGGCAGGTCTGACAGCAGCACCTTGCACAAATGAGGGGCCATGACCTTTTACAGGCTCAGAGTTGTCTCTGGGCTGCTGAGGAGACCTGGCTGTGCTGCAGTGGGTGATGATCTCTTCTCTTTGGGAAGAGCTGCTGTGACTGCCAGACTCAGTGTGGAGTTTATAAGCACTGGGCACAGTCTGCAGCTGCACAGTCACATCACCAGACTGGGACCTGTCTCACTTCCAGAGCCTCAGAAGGGCTGGAGGGTACAGATGTGCTCTGTTTGTTGTGTTCAGGCCTTAGGGCACACGAGGAGTCAAATCAAACCACTCAGAGCCCAGTCCTGCCCATATAGATTACATATATCTCTTTTTTCCCCTTGTGGATGAGTCTTGAACTTTTTTGACAAACGAAAGGCTCCCCAGTTCACTTTCAGGCTTTTTGGTCGAATGTTGATTCTGCTCTCACACCTGACTTTGAATGCCATGGAAATGTTAAAGGTTGACCTAAAAAATTAGATGTTAAAATGAGGAGCTTGAGTCTTCCCAAGCACATTTGTGCTGTGCCCACCAGCATGACTGATAATAATTGTCAAAGATTTTGACCAACCTTTGATTGCCTGTTTTCCTCCAGAATTTTAAACCACCCTTGTTCTTAACCCACTTTATTCCTGAAGCCCTGTGGGAACCCCACAGTATCACTGCCCAGGGCAGCAGTGCTGAAGGCAAAGCTCATCTGAAGGTTCTCTCTTTAACTTTTCTGGCCTGAGCTCATCCACACACTTGCCCACACATTTGCTAATGTGAAGAAGCTGCTTTGCAAATATCTTTGAGAGGAAGGTTGGTTCTGTGTTTCAAAAGTTCACAAGTCAAGCTGCACTGAAAGGGCTCTTTAACCTCGGCCTTAAGCATCCTCAGCATATCATTAGGAAGATTAGCAGAGCCTTTAGCACCCCACTGATTTTCCTCATGTATGGAAAGGCCTGGCAGATCAAAGGAAACATCACTTCAAATAGCTTGTGACTTATCTTGTGCTTACCCTAGCACCACTGGCCTCTCAATCATCATATTTTCTTCCAGTAGGGATTGCTTTTAAAGACAACAGTTTATCCTCCAAGATCCTTGTTTTGACCCTTTCATCTTTCCCAACGTTCCTGACTGAGATGTGCAATTAAAAGAAGTAAGAAGCCAAAAATGTGTTCAAATTAAGAGAATAGTTGCAACTCATAGTTACTGCTTGGTTCTGCTAATGAAGGGACTGAGGATTTGAATAAAATCATGTTTATTCTTTATAGATTTGCCTGGAACTTGGCAGAAACTCTTCACAAACACTGAGGTCAGTGATATTTGGCCTGCTTTGGCATTTTCCAAGTAGGAAGTGAACGACTGTGGAGTGCTAAGGGTCAGTCCCTGTTCTGCAGCTTCATCCACATGTGAGTGTGTTTGGACATTTCCACCCACACAGAGCCCCCAGCACAGGGAGCCCCAGCTGCAGGGCCCACCCACGTGCACTGACTGCAAGCAGAGGTGCCTGATTCATTAGCACACTCCTTATAAAACTCTATTATTCATCAGCTTAAGGTATTAATCAGTTTCTATTTGAATTTCCTTCAGGGGCTTGTTATTTATTCTGTAGGTGTGTTTTAGCATGTTGTAATATGAAATTCACTTTCATTTAATCAGCTTAAAATATTTTCAGGTTTATTACTTACATGTAAATCTGAATTGAGATATATATGCAATAAGTGAGGAACATGGATTTGCAAATAAGATGTTTGACCTTTACCTTTTCTTCAAAATTACAGGACTGGTAGCTCCTGCCTAAGTGAGCCATCTGAAGAATTAAAAATCGGGTACATAACTGTTCCTCCAACATATCTGTTTCAGTTAAGCATCAGCTGCTATTTCCATTCTAAATCCCATTTTCATGGGTATATAATTTGATGTTTTCAATTATATGGGGCTTAAACTTCTCTTAGTACTCTTAACTTCACAAATAAGCATGGCAATTTCGAAGTTAAATGACTGTACTTCAGAAGTGTCATTTAACAATGAAAGGATAAGATTTGTGTTCTAAGGTTTGGGTGCAAATGGTGAAAAGGAACGTGGCAAAATTGTGGTTTAGATTGGTTCACTATGGATTTAACCACTGTGGCATTTTAAACTAAGTCTCTGTTACTTCCACTCCACTTCTTTTTAACTCAACTTTCAAACAGTGAACACTTTCAGCAGCTGGGAAATAAATCATTTAACAGGTACCATCAATCTCCCATCCTCAGGCAAACAGGGTATGTAAACAACCTGATGCTAATTAGCTGCAATTAAAATCAGCATCAGACCAGGAAACACAGAGTTTTCATAGAGTGGTCCAGAATACTTTGAGTCAGAACCAGAGATACTTTTAAAAAACACGAGCACTGTGATCACAAATTTTATCTGACTCAGAGATAGCTGCCTCCCAACCCTGATGGACAGAGAAATGTGCCCTGCACATTCTGCTGTTGTGTAGATGTTAAGTTTGTCCAAGCTCCAGTGACATACCAAAAACCACAAAGAAAGTCATCAAGCCCTATTTTTCCAAGGAGATAAATTCCAGTTATCAGATTTCCTTTGTCATCCTTGGTGTCTAAGGTCAAGGGCTTCCTATAATAATGCCAATTTTCTCACCAGTTCTCCTGGTGTATTTTGTAATCTGTTGGCATCACTTTGGCTGCAGATAAGGGAGGAAAACTGGAAAAATTTGGTGTCTTGGATCCAATAACCATTCATTTTCAGGCAGGACCTTAAAGGTCTGCGATCTCTGGATATCGTGGGAGCTTTTTGGCTGGAGTGGAACAAGAATGATTAGATCCCCTTTACTCAACTTTATTTAGTGCTGAGCCCCTCTCTGAAGGTTTGCCTGTATTTGTTGTTTGATGTATGTGGGGTGGAGGGGGCGATTTCTGTCCCCAAAGTCTCCAGAGTTAATCCTAAGCAGACACTGGGGAAGGAGATGAGCCCTGCTGGCACAGAGCTCTGAGCCCTCCTCTGCAGTGGAGGCAAAAGAGCCCCGTGGTGGGCTCCAATCATAGACCATTAGCATTCATAAACCTCATTTCCTGCCAGCAACAGCCACTCAGCACTGAGAAATCAGAATTTCACAGTGGATTGCCACACGAGCTGAAATAAATCCCCGAGGCAGAGCACCACAGAGCTCTGTCCTGAAGGGTGGGGGGCAGCCCCAGGAAGTCTGCTGAGAGAGACACTGAGCACTCTGCCTTTTGATACACATAAATTCTTTCTTTTTCATCTATTTTTATGTGTATCTGTATGTAAATGTGTGGATATGAGAAGTAGATAAGTGCCTTGGGAATATAATTCCCTACAAATGATAGGTATTATTGGAGAGAAATGTGAGACTCTGTTCCACCTCTGTACCATCTGTGCTAAAAAGCAGCTTCAAGGCTCCAGCAGCATTAAAAAAGCTGGCAGTGCACTTTTCTTATCTCTGCTGCCTGCAGAGAAAATTAGTAAAGGCTCCCTGATACTGAGCAATTCAGTGTGTTTACCAAAAGGAACCATCAGTGACACAGAATTCTGCTCTGGACTCTGTAAAAAAGATTGTATAAACATCTGCCTTATCATTTACTCTACATCTTTCCCATGCACTTATTTTTTATAAGTATCTTAAAATACCCAATGTGGTCTTGCCATTGTATTTTTAGGAGTATTTTGAGCAGATAAGCTATTTCCTTACTGATGTCTATATTCTGCTGAGTCGAATATTTGCACTCAATTCAAAAGTAATGATGAAAGTTTGGTTTCTTAGGTTTTCACTTTTGGTTTTGCTTCCAGACTCACAAAATAAGAAGTAGTTTTTCCAAATAAATCTTTCCTACAAGGCATCTTTGGTCAGAGAGCTTTGTGAACACGACTCATAGAGTGAAGCAGCACAGGGCTGAGTTTAAGGCTTCCAAATCCACAATAAAATTAAAGAGTTAATTGGGAAGATGGATGCATTTCAGAAGATGTAAGAGCCAAGAATGCCTTCTGCCTTCACTGAAACTGGTAACACATGTTTTCCCTTGTAGCCCACCACGGAACTAAAGAGAAGAAAATACTCTCACAAAATAATTTGGTATTAGAATGATGAGATTCTGACTGTTATTAATGGATGTGAGACCACCCTTTCATCCCACTGCAAATTATTCTTCCAAACCAGTGTTCAACCACACATTCAGAGTCAAGGACCTCTCACTCAGGCAGCTCTGGGCTGGTATGATTTGTTTCCACTCTCTAAATTGTCCATGTATTTAAATGCAGTTACAACACTGCAGAGCTGACCTCACCAAACCTGGAGTGTCCTAATTCATCTTTGTGGTGACTGTCTCCTTTAGATCATAGTGAAAGGCACATTTTGGTGTGTAACTGTGGCTGAAAGCTGGACATGAAACTTGGTTTTGAACATTGAATTGTTCAGTGTGTGCTGCTCTGCCAAAGCTGTGGTGCTTTATTTTACCCTTTAAATAGACCTGATTTTTGCTTGTACAAGGTGTGTTTTTCAACCCACATCTCCATGATGCAATCCATGAACATAATGCTAAGGGGTAAACCTGGGTGCTTTCAGTGAGCACAGGGAGGGCACACAGAGATTACCCAAGTGAAAACAGAGGTGTGACTTTGCTCTGCAGAGGTAGCAGGTGCACTGCAGGACTACAAAGGGGACCTGCTCCCTTTGGGAACCTGCCACAAACACAGCAGCTGAGGCAGGAAGGGCTACAGTGAGATCATGTTTATTTTAATATTGTTTGTTTCTCTGCTCAAACAACTCCCTGGATTGTTTTGACCTCGAGTACTCATTCCAGAAAGGCGTCTGTGTGTAAACACCACCTGCCTGGTGGAGCACACCACGAGCCACTGCTGCCACTGTATTACTTTCTTATCATTCATAATGTGGAAATGTGGCTGCTGTACAGCCAGCCCACGGGCTGCCAGGCTCTGCAGATGGCAGGCACATGTGTGCACTGCATCCACATTTTATAGCTCTGATCAATAAAATGAAGGCTTTCCCACCTCTGCTGCAGGCCTGGTTGAAATGGTCTCTCTTTAGCTGCTGGTTAATCTCTGTCCCTGTAATTCCCAGATGATATTGTCTTTAAATACCTGCATTTCCTTTGGCATTGTTGATTAGCTGGCCTACCTATTGGATTTTCCTAGAGCCAACGTTTTCTCGGTGTTATCTCGTGTTTTAATTTATGAGCTCCCCTCCTTAGTGAAGAATTAACTTTGATCTTCTCTTATCTGCTCTGGTGTTCGTGGTGAAAGGAACTTCTCCTTATTTGCTGGCTTTATGGGAAAACTCAGAGGTTAAAATCAGCCCTTCTCCCCAGCCTGTGGCACCCCAGGGGTGCAGAGTCACCTCACCTGCACCCCAAAGGTGGGAGCAGGAGCAAACCTGCATTTCACACCATGCTTTGGGGTCACTGGGTGGTGTTTCACCTGGTTTATCATCTGAACATTTGTGCATCTGCAATGACTGGACTAGCACAAATCCAGATTTTACTGTCCTGCTTCTGAATGGTTGAACCTCCTTGGGGGTTGAAGAAGAAGAAATATGAAACCTCTCAGAAAGCAAAATATACAAAATTCAATCCTATTTTCTCTGAACAGTTTAATTTGTATTTTCTATCAAATATTTACAAATTTTTTTTTGTCTTTTGGCTCTTGAAAAACAGTTCCCATAAAATTGCAACTTCAGGCATTAAAAGTAATATCTGTGCCTATTTAGTTATTTGCTCAAACATCTATTCAGGTGTCAAATACAGAAGAGGGGCTTTTTATATCACTTTCTGTCCAGAGGAGTCATGCAGACCTCAACAGATGGCAGTTCCACAGGTTTAGTTAGATGAAAATGTGAGGGAAGTGATCCCACTGAAGGTCTGCCTGCCTCAGCCCACTCTCTGTGGTGGCTCCCAAAGGCAAAGAGCAGGAAGAGAACAAGCACAGAACAACAAGAACATTTCCCCACTCAAGCTCTCCCAGCTTCAGATGTGGTTTCCATGATTCACCAGCCCTCAGTGGATTTCTGTTCCACGAGCTTGTCCAATTTCCTCTTCAACCTTCAGCACCCACCACCTCACCATTTGTGGCTTTACAGACCCTGGCACTGCCCTTGGCACTGCCTCTCTCCTGGGACAGACCCCTGGGGCTGGGGCTTCCCAGGTGGGGCTGAAGGAGTGACATTTGCCACTCTTCAAATCATTGCCTGTTTCAGGAAGGAGATGTCACAGGGGACCACAAGCACAGAGCAGCCAGAAACTCCCTCTGGGAATTACTCTGGGCTGGGAATGGGAGATATCTGATCACCTTACATGGATGTGATCAACTCATAAAAACCCCCAAGCAGCTTTTTATCACATTTCCTGGCTCCTTCATGAGATGATGATTAGACTGTAAGTTTTGGACATTAAATGGCATCACACGAGTGCCTCAGCCATCAGAGGAATGGCTCATTTTTTGTGTACAGTGTTTACAGAATTGAGAATACTTCTGGAAAATTATTCTCTACAATGCAAATGTTTTCAGGTTATTGAACCTAATCAGGAGTCATCTCCAGAGAATATTTTTACAACAGTTCTATAAAAGCTTGTAAGGAGCATCACCACTACAATTGCATGCAGGAACAAATAAATTAATTCCAGTTAAGTTGTTGGAGGAGATAATGGTTCTCTCTCCTTTACCGCATGCCATTCTGGAGAGAGATGGAGCATCTGGCTGCCCAAGTGCTCATTTACACTTCACACAACCATTATTTACACAAAGAAATGGTATTTTCATAGTCTTACTGAGGAGTTTGAACATCACAATTCTACTGCCTGGTTTAAAGACAAAACTAAAATCAAATTCCCATTTTGTGATCAGGTCCTTTTACACTAAACTAAACAGAAAATGGAAGAATTGAGGTGCCTGATCACAACTAATTCTTTTTCTCTCACTGCATTTGTGTTTTGCTGTCTGCAAGCAACATTTTCTGCTTAAAGAGTAAACACAATAAAGAAAATAAAGTCAAGAGGAAGGAAATGTGTAAATCTTTGTCAGCTTTGCATTGCCACAGTAAGTGCAATGTGATATTTCCAGCATCCACTAGAACAGCATCATTTTTGCTGCTGACAGTGTGATTACTCTCTTTTTTATGGGAGAAAACCAGGAGCTTTTCCCTGTGTTAAGATCTCATTTTCTTAATCTCATTCACTGGCTGGTACCAGACTTCCCAAATAGGACATTTTTCTTCTCAAGCCATGCATGGATGTACATTCTGATCCTACTGTTAAACTTAATGGAAAAAAAAAAAAAAACCAACTTTGACCCGACCATGTCAGCACATTTTTATGAGTAAAACCCCAGAGCCTCTTATTGGAACCCTTGGTAGCTTATGGGGTTTATATGCAGCTTTGGTAAGAGCTTTTATATAAGTGAATGTATTTTAAACCAGTATTTGTCAGAATTCTATATTATTACATTTTTCCAATTCTGTTGATTTATGTGTAATCTTCTCATTTCCTCCCTCAGCCCTGTAAAAATGATCCTCACTGCTGTGCTGCTCATACAGCAAAAACTGGCCAAGTTTGCTTCAAATGGCTCTTTGACTCTATCCTGACAGTGTCCACATGCCAAAAATTCCCTCAATAATTATTTCTGTCTCCTAAATCTTCTTTCTCTGCTTTTCCTACTCCATGGAAACTCTTTTTTGACCTAGAAATGTGCCCTGTTTTAACAGTTTGTTGCTGTACTGTGGTTGCTCTCAACCTTGTATACATTTTCTTTTCTTCTGTATAACAAACTGCAGGTAACAAATACACAGACCTGTTAGAATTATTCCAGACTGTCAACCCTCATTCAGTTTTTTCTGTGGGAAAATTCAAGTGGAGGTCTCCATCCCTTAGGAAATAGCTGCCTATCATTGCCCTAAATCTGTTGCACAGTTTGAGCCTATGAAACCAACTTGTTGCAATAAATTAACAGTTTAAATAAAATTCTATATGCTTTACATATTATTAATAATATTTTTAAATTAAACTGCATTTTTATGTTACAATTAAAATTCTGCAGATTTTTTTAAACCCATTCCTTGAAAGTTACTTTTTTTCCCAAGTTTGGCCCCACAAGTTATAAATTCTTTATTGGAATTATAATCATAGAATCATAGAATGGTTTGGGTTGGAAGGGACCTTAAAAATCTTGTTTCAACACTTCTGCTGTGGGAAAGATGGCCTTACAAAATATATTCATTTATTTTATGAAGAATCCAAGTTTCATTGCATTATTCTAGTTTTCTTATTTCAAAACAAAAAATCCTTACCAAAGCAGCTCCCAAGATCCAGTAGATGTTAGCTAAATAACATAACTCCTCCAACTGTGGTGAAACATCAATTCTTTAAATAACTGGATTTTTTTTTCTACAGCTCTGTTTATTACATTTATTATAATAAAATACATTCATTTTATCTTCATCCATTTCTCATATTTATTTGAATCCTTTCATGCCAGTTCTTTTCCAGGAGCAGGATTCCACATTCCCAGGGAACATGAACAGTCAGTGCTCCCTGTACAAGTGCTTGGGTCGCACTGGCCCCTGCCCCAAAGTGAATAAAAGTGCAATATTTAACCCCAGCACCACATTTTGGTGTATTCATGATGTAAAATGTGCCAGCCCAGGGGCTGAGGTGGCCTCCACTGGCCCAGGGACATCTCCCAAGGCACAGGTGGTGCTGGGCAGAGCCTTGGCAGCTCATCCACGGGCAGTCAGTGCCTTTCTCCTCTCAGGTCACATCCTGAGGGCAGAATTTGTTCGCACACTCTGGGGCTCCCTGGCTCACGTTCTGCTCCTGCAGCACAAGCTCTTCCTGGCTGGGTGTGTCGTGGCTTCCCCTCTGGCTGTCACTTTGCAGCCTGGCTGAAAAAGGGCCTAGAATCCCTTAATGAACCCTTGGTTTGGGCCTCCTGTCTCCTCTGTCACCAAATGACTAATTACTAATTTCCAGCTATGAATAATTTACATTACATCCTCCTTCTTAACCCCAGGGGTGTTTCCTTGGATTTATGTGCTTTAGATTTCTGCAGACATCCTCATGCTGCTGCAAAGGCTTCCTTGAACACCTGCCTGAATTAAAGAGCAATTTTCCAAACAATATATTTTTTTTTAATTTTACATCAGTCAAGAAAATGAAGAACTTTATCTCTGCTAAATCTAATATGTCATATTGTTCTTATTCTTATATAGGAGTCTAAAAACTTCTGCTTTCTCAAACAGCTACACAGCTGCACTTCCCCACACATTCGTTCTTGCCTTGTCCTCCAGTCTTCCCCCAAAAATATCTTTGCAGAGCCTGGGTTATGATTATTGCTGAAGATGTTCTGGCTGCTACCAGCCAACTTGGCTATTCCATTGTGGTTTTTATCACCCTCATGTCCAGAGGTCTGGGCTGCCTGTGAGTGCCCCAGGGGATGTTTGTCCCAGAGCTGTCATCGTCCTCCCTTTGCCTCAGCTGCCAGGGCTGAGGCCTGGCCACTCTGAGCAGGCACAAGGAGAGCCCTGTGCTCTGCTGATCTCTCTCCCCTGCCTGACCTAAATTCCATTGTACACCTGCCATGCTGCCTTTGCTTAAATCTGGAACAAATTCTGGTTCTTGATGTACTGCCAGTCTCGGGGTTTAATTTGGGGAGCTGGCTGGGCCCGGGGATTTGCCTCTGCACCGACTTGTGGGACTGCTGGGCACGTGCCTCTGACTCAAAATTCCAGGGATGGAGGGCACATCCCAGGGTGCCTCTCACTCCTCCTGCTGCTTCCTGGGCACTCCCTGCCCAGGAAAGTCTGAGTGAATAAAATCCACTCAGTCGTGGATGATAAAAAAAAGAAAAATAAATAAACCAACACCATGGAACAAACACCTTCTGTAGAAGTCGTATTTCAAAAAGTGTAGCTCAAAGTAAAAAGGAGTTTCTTGGAGAAATGTGGTCACTGGCTCTGCCTTCACTTCCCTTCTGGAAGGGATTTATATCCTTATTACCAATTTTTTTAAAATACATGATGTAATTCATGTTTTCCTCTCACAAATAATAACATAAACATCATTCTCTAACATACAAATAATAATATAAACACTAAGCTGTAGTTGGGGCTATGAAGTAGAGTGCCACAGCTCTTGCCACCCTCAGATGGATATTTTCTTTTACTTTATAACTCAAATTGATCTATCCTTAGGGAAATTGGTCAGAAACTTGACATATATCCAAAATTAGTGAACATTTTGATCCAAAGGACTTGGTCAGAGCCATAGCTGAAATATGACTGGAAAAGTCCACAGTATCCACCAGTCCTGTCCAGGTCAGCATGACAGAGTTTTCCTCTAATCCAGGATCTTTTGGCATGTCCTTGGAGCTCTACCACAGCTGATCATGGATCTGCACTCCCAGAAGAGGCAGAGTTCTGCATTTTCACAAAACATCAGGCCCAGAATAATGGGCCAGTTGATAAAGTGTAAATAACTCTGCACACCTGGAGATCCATGCCAAAGGTGGAGCATCCTATTCTTGTAAATAAGCCCCTAAATTGTGCCAAAATCTCCTTTGGGAGTCTAAATCTTTGAGTGGATCTGACCAAGGTGATATGATCCATCTGAGACATCTAGAATTTAAAGACTACTATTCTTGGAGTACCTAAGCCCCATCAGTTTTCCCCTTTTTGGTAAGAAATACCCAGATTCTTTCCAATATGAGATTTTTTTTTTTAAATAAAATTACTGAAAAGTGCAAAGTGGAACGATTTAATTAAAATCAGGACAATCAGAAGAGTTTCCAAGTAACCAGAAACTTCCATGGCTCAAACTACATGAAACACATATTAATTATCACTGCAACATAAGTTCAAACAATGATGTAGCCAGAAAGAAAAGTATTGATGGAAAAATTGAGAAGGTTAGGACAGATAGTAAAATGAATTATTTGTCTCAGTGTGTCACCAGTAGTTTTCAGGTGACTATAAATCCAAAATGCTGCCTTGTGTTTCATGAAGGTTGCATTATGTTCAAATGTACTTCTTGATATTGTAGGGGGCTGGAAGTCAATCTTCAGTGTCTCCATTTGAAATTTTCACTGTTGTCAAAAATAAAGAGACAAGGAAGTGAATTCTTTTCAGTTGTTTGTTATTTGGGCAGGGAATTTGCCTCTGACATGTGTGTACAGTGCAAAGCTCCCTTGGGGTGTGACTGTCCTGTTAATGCTACCATTAATAATAATGTAAATAAGCTGTCAGCTAAATTCTTAAGTAATTCTGCCCTAAATCTTGGCTTTGATCTCTTCACATTTCAAAGGCAAGAGAAGACATTTTAAGTGGTCTCTTCATTTAGCTGGTGCCATCTGACCTTTAACAGGTGAAGTACTGGAAGTGTCTGGGTCCCATCTCCTTCCCACAAAGTCACAGCCATGGGGGTAAAACACATCTGTGGGAAGAGAGGAACCCCTGGGATTAAACTGAGGTGGTGGCATGGTTGACATGAGGCAATAGGGGTGAAAATTGCCCCATGGTTAGGTTTATTCTTGTAAACCATATGGGTTTAAATCCTTTGACTGCTATTTTGATACTCAGCCATGAGGCTACTTGGATTGATGGTTTCTTTATGGTCTGTTTCACTTTTGTGTCCCTTGTCCTTATAACCAAGCCAGGAGTGGTATTGGTTAGTCTGGCATCTTTCACCACTAACAAATTCTCTGCTCTGAGGTAAACACCATTTTTTCTCAGAAGAAAATTCTCAAAAAGCTTGGTTTTCATCCTGAAAATTTGAATATCTCAAAACAGCTTTAAAATCCAGGAAAAAGCCACCAGCAAAATTACCATTTTTAAACTCCACCTATGGCACAGAGGGTCTAGGCTGGATAGGAGATCTGGCCCATTGATTATATTCTGATATAATTTAAATAATAACAGTTCTTCCACTTGAGGCAGGACTTTCCAGAGCTGCTGATGGCTGTGAGGAGAGTTTGGCAATGTCCAAATCTCCCTGTCCCAGCCCAGGCCACAGCAGGACACATGGACAGCAGAGCTCTGCCATGGAGCTCTGCACCTTCACAATTGGTCACAAAGGACTTCTGAAACGATCTCCACGAGCCCAAGGCACTGATAAGGTTTGCAAAGGAGGTGAAGGGATTCCAGGTGGCACCTGGTGCTTGAAGCCCTGTGTTCTCCTTTGGAAATCCCAGAAAAATCTGATTTCTGCTCCCTAGCAAGGAGAATGCTCCACATGGTTGGTGTCTTTCCAGTCAGGTACCCAACTCCTCTGGGGCCTTTTAGCTTGGTAGCCTTGGAGACAACAAGAAAAAATCAATTACTGAATCAATGCCAAGTGGGAAAACGAGACAAAGAGCCCTCCAAGAGCACAAAAAGAGACTGAAAAAAAAAATAAACAAGAAGAATGGTAGTCCTACTTCATTCTGAAGTGGAGCTCACATAAAATAAATGCTGATGAGTTTGCTTTCCAAGTGGAACATGGGAGAGAGCGAGCGAGGGAGATTGCAAAAGAAAAATAATTTGTACCTTAAATATCTGGAGGGAGCACTTTCAGTCATGCTGGAAACTCCAGAGTTTCCAAAGCATCCTGCAGCAGACTGTGCAAATGCCTAGGAAAGAGTCAAGGTGTCTTGGATCAGGCAGTACCCAATATGTTTATGCAGCCCTGATGGGAAGAGACATGTTTATTCAAGCTGCTTGCCAAAATTCTATGTGCTGGAGGCTGCTAAGGAAGGGAAAGAATTTATTATTTGTAACAGTGCAATGTTATGTATGCATAAGAAAACCCACCTAAGTAAAATGGATTCTAAGTAATCTCAAGCCGAGATTTCACAAACTGGAGAAGGAACAGGGAAGGGGAAAAACAGGGTGGGGGACAGGGAAATTATTTGAGTTGAGTTCTTCCTTCACAGAGGCTCCCCAGGGAGTCAGTGTGAGCAGGAATTGGGCTCTGAGTGTGACACAGAGGTGACACCACTGTCCCACCCCCCTCCCTTCCCAACACCACCAGAACCTCCATCCTTAAAGTCCTGTTGAGCAACAGGGCTCAGCAAGCCAGCCTAGCTGCACCCCAGGTATTCTTTCTGGGGGTGAATCCCCTCAATCAACAAACCAGCAAGTTTGTAGGTATTATGGAAAATAATATCTTCATTTTTCCATTCCTCTAATGGAATAATATCCATACAATGCCATTACTCTAAGATTGCAGCATCTCATCCTTGAGTCCAAAATATAAATAACCAAAAACTCCATGACCTTGGCTGGTTGAAAGAGTGCAGAGCAATCCTCCCAGATTCTGCAGTGATTCTGAAAAGCACATTTTCCAGCCAGAGCCTACTTGCCCTAAAATTTGGAGCTGTATCTCCTTGCTGGATTGAGCTGGATCTCACTATTGAAATGTAACTCATGTGCAAGGGCCTCGTATAAGCTGCCTCAAGGAATTATTACTGCACTTAAAGCAAATTGTTTTGCAAGCACTGGGTTTCTGTTTTGTAATAAATCTAGATTTTCTTTGTCTTGCTTTATTTTATTTCAGTGAACAACGTGCATTCATTGTCTTTTCTTCCTGAGATGTTGGAATAATTACTGTTTTCAAAGCAAGAGGTTTTGTTTGATGAAGTATAAATATACTTGTATAAATTTGCATACCTCAAAACACACACAAAGAAAGACAGGGAGATGAGAAAGCAAAGAGAAAACGAGGAGAGCAGATTAAAGGAGAAAAACAGAGAAAACAGAGGTTTTCTGTTTGAGTCCCTGCAGCTCTTTCGCTTACACTCGTGAGGTTTTCAAGGGAGCTTGAGATCCTGGTTCTCAAGAAGAACTTGGGAAGATCCAGTTGTGTAGCAGATGATTTTTTGGACACATTGTCTGCATCCCTCTGCCTCCCTCCCTTGGCTACAGCCACAGGTAAGCACAGAAGGAGGGTCTTGCAGAGTCAGCTGAGTGTATCTTATTTTTTAATTAAATATGGAAATTCCCTTAGATATTATTTTAACATTTGAAAAAAAAAATCAAGTTTTTAACAAGAGCATTTCTGCCACTTTCTTACCAAGCCAAACACCGAAGTGGGGAGTGGGGTGAAGCAATTCACCTCCATCCCAGCCACAACTAGGACAGGGTTTGGCTACTTTTCTTTTGCCCCTTCCCTAGAAATTTTCTCCTGGGGTGATCCTAAACTCTCTGCCCATATCCCAGGGACTGGATGCTCAGCAGCTGCACCACCTGCATGGGAGAGCAGCAATCATGAAGGCAAAAGAGCTGTGGCTGCTCTTGGCTGGGAGGAGGCTGAGTCCCACAGGAGTGACGTTCAGCAGGGACCAGCAGGCTGAGGGACACAGGATTTTGGGGCATGCTGTGCCCAAATGTGCAGCTGCAGAGTGGGGAATACCTGGCTTCACACAGCACAGTTTGCACTTTGTCCTGGGGAAGATGAGTTCTTGGGGGTTTTTCTTAGGCAAACAAAATGTTGCTGTGCTTGTCTTGAGCCAGCACTTCCTCCCTCTGGAAAAGCCCAGGCACCTCAGCTCCGACTCTTGTGATCCAACTCTTTGCTCCCCTGCTCAAGCAATGCATCTTTTTGATACTGGAACTCTTAAAAAATATAAAATGGAATAAAAATCTTCAAAATGTTTGACAGAGTGGATCTTGATGTTTTACAGGAAGAGATCTTGGGAGACCTTTACCCTGTAGCTTCACCAAGATTCTTTGTATCTGAAGAAATTTAAAAACAAATCTATCAGAGGATTTAATTTTCCATGATTTAAGCATAGTTTTGAAGAACATTTAGCACTTATTAACTTTGTGCTTTGTGTAAATGTGTTGGCTGTTGCCAACATTATTTAATCTGTATCTGCATTAACTTGCATTTACCATCTGTTCCTTGAATGGAACCCCAGTAATAGGGTATGTTTAACATCAGATTAATGAAGAAAAATGGACCTGCAATTACATTTTGTGGTAAACTGTTGTCTCAGCTCTACCTTTAGTGTCATTTACAGCAGGTGGGCACTGGCAGGGGATTTTGTGATGGTGCCTCAGCAGACAAAGTGGGCCATGGCCAGGCCCTGTTGAAGGTCACCCTCTGAACCTGTCAGGGTTCTCTGCTGGGAAAAACTGGTCCTGTTTCCAACATGAGAAAAATTCAGTAGAATGGGAATTACTGGCATAAGGAATATTTGTCCTGCAAGGGACAATTCTATTGCTGAGTCAGTATTTTCCCATGATGTGTTTATTAAGATTCATCAATTTGAAACAGCTGCCTTGGGAAGGTTTTAGCAGAGAAGCCAATGTTTCATCTGGCAACCCAAGGGATTTGTGTCAAACAGGGGACCCCAAACTCATGACCCCTGAATCTGTGGCTGCTTCTGAGGAATTCTGTCTTGGGAGGGCAGTGCCAAGTGCACAGAGATGAGAGTGGTTTGAGGAGTAGCCACACTCAGAAGGAAAAGCCTGGTTCATGCATTGTTTGGAAATTTCTTCCCTGCCTCCTAGAGAACACACAAACAAAAAGAAAGTAAAAACACACAAAAGAATATTCCAAGAAAATGTTGCAATGAAAGAAAATGACAGAGAACTTCCTCTGTTTGGATGAGTAAATACAAAGAAAATCTCTACAAACAAAGCAAGGACGTGAGTGAGTTCACAGCACAGGCCATGAGATCCTGGGCCATGGGTGCCATTTTGGGGGGATTACTGGAGGAGCTGCCCCAGCCCTGGGGGAGGCTGCAGTGAGTGCTGCATGGCCAGCTCCCAGCTGACTGCAGGGCCAACACCACCAGCCCTGGGGCTGCCTGCAGCTCCCTCAGGGCAGAACTGCTCCCTGTGGAGCCCGGGACTCCTCAGGGCTCCTCTTTCAGGTATCCCTCACGCAGCACTGCTGTGAGCAGCTCCCCACCCAGCCCTGGAGCATCAGCTGGGCCTGGTGGTCAGTGTGCAGTGAGCTGGGGGTCCCTGCCCCGTGTCCAGCTGTCCAGTGTGTCCAGCTGTCCAGTGTGTCCAGCTGTCCAGCAGCAGGCTCAGCACCCCTGCAGAGCTCCAGTCCATCTGGGACCTCTTGCTTTATGCCCACGGTGTTTCCCCCTGTGTTTAATATCCTCTCATTCACTGATTTAATTGTGGAACTCTGGCCAAGTTACATATTATTAAACACTCTGGTTTTGAATTTCTCGGAGTGGGATCTAGCAGAAAAATGGAGTTTTCTCTCGGCCTTTTATCAGTTGATGTTGCCACGAATGATGTATGTGAGGAAGCTCCTGTGTCCACAGTTGTGTGCTGTCTGAGTGATCACAGCCATCAAAATGCAGAGATTTTCCTCCTGAAATACCTGCAGAGAAAGGTGTTCTGTATTTACAGAAAAATGCAAAATAGACATTGAACCTCCAAAATTAACAAAAAGGACACAAGCAGCATCTCTCAGTGCCTTCTGTGTAAACTTGTGAGCATTTTCAATACAAAGCTGTCTGAACAATTACTTGATTTCTTTGAATGTTTAGTTGTAAGTGCTTTGCTTTTTCCAGCCATTTTTGGAGCCACATATCTGTGACCACACCAATGTCCTGTTTCTTCATCAAGGCTGGTATTTCACTACAGCTCTCTGAAACAGAAATGTCAAAAGAGGGAATTAACCTGTTAAAACTACCAAGAACTGCTTCTTTTAATTTCTCTCTCTTTTTTATTTTAAAGTCATTTAGGGAAGATCCAGACCCCAACTCTATTAACAGGAACGTACAAAGGGCTCTTTGAACATGG
>VZRX01019526.1:0-21105 GCA_013398075.1 Notiomystis cincta
ATTTGTGTCCAAACCAGTACACAATGAAACTTCTAAAGCTGCAATGCAGTAACCTTAACGTAGACATCAGGAGCCATTTAATACGACAAAGCCATCCATCCTGACTTCCAGATTCTTCTCATAGAGGATATAGATTTACTATGCATCTTCATTCATAACTTCTAAGCTCATGTATATTTCTCATATACCAGAAGACCTGTTTGGTTAGCCAAGGTCCTAATCTCTACTGACAACATTGCAAATTTAGATACTTAGCTTAGAGTTTTAGTTCTCTTTTAAGTGTATTTTAATTGTAGACTGAAACTAGAACTAAACTACTATGAAATCTGCACAACTCTAAGCTATACCAGTGTTCACTTCTGTACTGATACAGTCATCATGTCACAGGAGAAGCACTTCCATTCTGTCTCTAGAATGTATTAGATACTTACAGTAGGACTATCCATGACTGGGTTTATATTACATGTGCATGGTTATGGCACAGAAAGTATTCACCGAGGTCATCAAGCTCTTGCATTTCAGAAAGAAAATATTTGCTTTGTTTACAGATAATTTATAATCAGAAACAGAATGCAGACAAAGATAAAGCTCTAGGTCCAAGTCATGTGGCTGTTCTTGCAAGGCTCTTGATAACCTATTTAATGAGTGTGTCTCTGTGATTTGCAGCTTCATCTGGAGGTCTTTAAACAAAGAGTAAAGAGTTGTTGTTCTAACATCCATCTAGTAAGACAAGTCCACGTAAGAGTGTAATAAGCTTAGTTGAGCAAGTCTAGTAAGCTTACCAAGGGAAAGAGAGACAGGCTGTTAGCATATGCAATAAATTACAATGTATTGTAAAGATCAATACAGGAAGTAAATGAAAATATTTTAGGTTAAAAGATATTTATTTTATACTGACTTGAATTCTAGGAATAGTGTCCCAATATGTCGAGTTCTTGATGGTTCTTCACTTCTTGTGAGGTTAAGAGCTTTTTATGCAGAAACACAGAGCCATGTCCCTCCAGGATATCCTAAGTAAACCTGTAAATAGTTTTTCATATGCTTATTGCACCTAAACTAAAACAAGCAAACAAACAAAATCCCCAAATCCTCAAACTCAAAAATAACCACCAAATCCATTATTATCAATAAAATTTTCACTTATATTTTAAGTAAAGGCAGAGGAAGACAAAGAACATGAAGAACATCAGAATCCTAAACCCAGCAACCAGTAGTGCCTAAACCAAAATCTTAAATGGAGCAGATACTTGAATTATGTAGAGACTTATTTCACATAAATAAAACATTAGATTCCTTCTAGTCAAAGACTGGTAGGAACTTCCAGAAAATGAGTTTATTTTTCTTAAAATGGTGATGGAAAGTAAAGCTAAACATCTAGGAAACCTCTTTAATTCAGAAAAGACAAAGATTAGAAAATCTGAAATTATGTTTTCTCTGTTAAATTCTTATTTTACTGAGAGGAAATCAGCATTTTGGATGAATCTCTCTTTCCATTATTTATTCAAAGAACCTAAATACTAGAGCCTTAGGACTTGATGTCTTGCTTTTCAGTTAATAGAAAGCTATTATGCTGTCTTTGAAAAGGTGGCACTTATCCTAGACATAGTAAACTAGTTATAATAGAGAAAAGAAAATGAACAATTCAGGAATTGCTTCACCATCAAGCCATATGTAAAGTAACAATTACGATGCATGCTGTTAAAAAACGTTCATAGGAAAAAATGTGTTCGTAAGCAAATTCTTTGTGTGTAGAAACCTCAATTACTCTTTTTTTTTTGTAATCAACTGTTTTGAAAGAGCTTTCCCTGTAGATTTGTAACACTCTCTAAGAAAGAAAACACAAAATGGAGACACATCTATGCTTGTTTGAACAAATCACTAGTAAAACGTTCAGCTATGATTTTGTGACGCTCAGCTTGAGTGCGCTGCCTCTCTTGTTCACAGTGTTGCTCAAAAATCAGGGTCACCAGTCTCTTGATTCAGGAAAATAATTTTATTAATTAGATTTTACTTTCTGTTTTACCTCAAATATACGAAGTTCCTCCAGGATAATCTAAGACAAAACCTATTCCTGTCAATTAAACAAAAATAGAATGAAGTGAAAAAAATTCCAAAGAAATAAAACTGAAAAAAACCCCCACCAACCTAGAGATAGTGAAAAATCCTAATAGAGTTAAACAACTGTATTATTGAATGGATACATTCATATATATTATATTAAAAAAATATGATTTTATTTTTTAAGAAAAAAAAAAGGAAAACTCAGTTGAAAAATATTTCAATTGTATTTTTACAATAAAAATTGATCCTTTGAGACTTTTCCAGGGGACCAGTGTTTCACCCTGTTTCATAACTGAGAAACAGTTTGCAGATGAGTTATTTGTATGTACAGCTGCATCAAGAACCATCATCTTCTTATTAAGAACCTCATTTTTGGTAGAAGAATTGTATTTTTATAGACAAATATAAATACTTAACATTTTGAGTTGTAAATTATGAATTTAAGTAACATCTTTGGAAAGTAAAACAATATATAGACTACTAGTTAAATAATTTCCGTGGAAAAAAAGAATTTTTATTATCTCACAGCTCAGTCTTCATTGTCTTATTCCTCATTAACATTTGAACACTTATTTGTGGATTGACATTATGTTTACATCAGCACTTATATGGTATAGCTGTTCTATATATTGACACTAGAATCCCTGTACAGCCTATGGAATTTTATGGAAGTGGCTACCTCTTCTCAGGGGCTATAGATGAGACCCTGCATATTTAGTAATTTAGCAATCTCTGTTAAACTCCTTTAATTTTGTATTTAGTCCAAAACCAATCCAGGACATAAAGTTCTGTCCCTGTTTTTCACCTCTGTGGTACTATGGCCAATCAAGACATCTAACAATAAATATGTTCAATTACACCTGTACCAAAATTTAAATCATTTAGTGCAAAAGTTTTTATAAAGCCTGTTTCAACAGATGCTTGAGTTTTGCACGTTTTTGTACCACAAAATGGAGCACTGACTATCTTAAGAGCTGGAATTGGTTGGTAGATTTGCATGAGTTACCACAGAACTATTTAAGGATACTAACTCATGGCATATAAACAGCATAGTCAGGTCAGCAGGGCTGTGTTTAGCCCAGAGCTGATACATTTCCAATTTCATAACCAGCTTCTTTGTAACTAGCTGAGACATTTCTGCACAATACACAGCACTAACTGGACATACCTGTAGGCTGTTGAACCCATGGTAAATCACATTTACTGAATAACTGGACTGATTTTCAGAGTGACTGAACCTCTTCAATAACACTGGAGATTTCAAGTAAAATTATAGAAATTTTAAGCATAAATGTCATTAATTAAAAATATTAAATTCCCTCTATTATTAATCAAATCACTCTGGAGTAAATTCTGGTAGGTGTGAGAATGTTGTTTGTTTCCTTTTAATTCCAAATACAATATTGTTTTTACAGCATAAACCAGCAAGCGCTATTCATAAATTCAGTATCAATATGCCACATAAGAAATGTTAAAATATAGATAAAATTAACTAGACAATTACCTTGCGCCTAAATTTCAAGATGCTTATATGGGTTTTTTGCTTTTGGTTGTGTTGGGGGTTTTTTGTTTTGGTTTGGTTTGGTTTTTTTTTAATTCAAGTGCTCTTTTTGTCATTTAAAAAAATAATTAATGTGGTTGTCTTTGAGTCCTCCAGAGACACATCTGTGAAACTAAGTTTAAGTACTTAAGTTAGACAGACTGGCTCTGTTCCATCCTTTCTGGGAAGAAGTAACAGACTATTCCTGTGATTTATATTCTAGCCATATGAGTAATGTGCTTTTATTATGCAGAAATTTTTTTTAGCCATTTAGTTTCCTTTCATTTAGTAATTGAAACCATTGGGACTTAAACAAGTACTTAATCAGTCACTTGCATGTTTTGGCAAATAGTTTACATCATCAGAAACAGAAAGACCATAGAGATGCAAGGAGAACATTTTCAGAGACTTCAATCCAAGAAGATGCCAGACATCTTTAAACAGAATTAGCCCTTATTTAATCATTCTTCAGACAATGCTTTTGCTCTCTCATCAAGATGTAATACAATAGAGTTTTACCCTGGAAAAGGAAATGAGAGAAAGAACAAATCAATTAATTGAAGTTGCTTTCATTCATTACTAAAACCCTCCTACCAAAAACTATCAATCACAGAAGCCTCCTAAAGTATTGTCCTTGGCTCTTCCAGGGTTTGTCGAGATCTTGCTCCATTGCAGATCAGTTTGCACGTGGATTTATAGTTATAGGTGCTTTTTAATTTCAAATTTTTCAATTTCAAAATTTTCCCTTTTTTTTAATAGACCTTCTTATCTATATCTACTGTAATGTCAAGAACATTTGTATTTTCTCTATGCTTTCTTTGAAACAAAGCACACAGTCATCAATTTAAAACTGATTTTCAAAGTTGTATCAGTTTTAAATACTTCATTAAGGACCTTTATCCACCTTATTCAAGAACATGACTCTGCCACACAACTGGGAATAACAACACAAGATAGATGTTAGATATATAGAAAATTATGGTATATGCAAATGCATGTCTATTGGTGTACACATCGAGATATAGATAAACACATAATCTGCTTTTAGTAGAAATTATTTTCATCCAAACCATTTAGGTTGATTTCTCTTTCTTTTTAAGACAAATGCCTCTTTCTCAGTCTCTCACAATATGCAAATGTTGAATTTATAGTATTTAGGTAAGATTTTTAAAAGCAAAGTGAACTTTGAAAATCCACATAAGAAATGTGACCTATTTTTTTAAACATGTATTTCGGAATACCTGAAAAGTTAAAAAAAAAGGTTCTTTTTTTCTTTTTTTTCTTCAGTAACTGGGATTATTTACATGTTAAATTAGTGATATTTTGAAAATTGAAAAAGAGAGAACTAGAGGTATAGTAGATGCTCAAATCCTCTTCCTTTTGACTTTTATAACCTAACTCTTTAGAAGTCTGATGAAATTAATTTTCATTTCCTGCTTAATAATACTCCTTCTATAACTGGCTCAAACATTTAGGCCCACTGCCTGCTGCTGAGACTGATCCTGCTCACCCTCCCTCACCTTGTCTATTTTAATGTAACCACAAATGAATATCGTAATTTAATTTATCAATATGAAAGCAAATTCCATTTTTTCAAGATTTCCCTTTACTTGGATGAGAAAGGTAATTTGACACCTTGCAAATGCACAGGAGTAGACACTGCAAAAGAAGGGTTCAGGCAGGATTTGGAAGAGAGGAGATTCACACTGTGTTTTCAGCTTGGTGCAATCACAGATCAGCTGTCAAATGAGGACCTACATTTCATATCTAACAGAAACACCATAGTAAATATCCACTATAAATCTAGGTTCTTGATTTACAGTTCTGTCATGGTTATTAGGATGTCCATTTCATTTAAGTACAAAAAAAATAACACATTAACACAATAAGATGGCAGTATTTCTCAGTCTGTATTTTAGATAGTTCCATTAACACATTTAAATTAATTTAATAATCATTATATGCAACAAGATACTTTTCCAAAATCATTACACAAAATGTCACATATCTGTTAGGTGCTACTAAGGGAAGGAAATCTAACTGTTCTGTAGGCAGAAAATACAAGCAGAGTAAAAATAGTAAATACGAGCCTTTCAGCTTGAGACTTCATACATTATTTTCTAGTTCTGCTTTGCACATAAATACAAATATAAGCTCTTATTCTCAATGCACAAAGACCCATTTTTCCCACGAGGTTGTTATGTACTCTTGTATCGAGTTGGCATGGTAAGGTTTTGAAGAAGAGAAGTGTGGCCAGCAAGGTATTTTTAAGATTTGATTTTATTTCTCATTATCCTACTCTGATTTGATTGGTAACAAATTAAACTATTTTCCCAAATCATGTCTGTTTTACTCGTGGTGGTAGCTGATTGAGTGATCTCTAGCTGTCTTCATCTTGACCCACAATCTTGTAATTGTATTTTTTCTGCCTTGTCCCACTGAGGAGAAGGAATGACAGTGCAGCTTTGGTGGGCACCTGGCATCCAATCAGGTGCAACCTACCACAACTCTGTTTCCTAATCTAACATTAACATTATTCCTTTACTAAGGTTGTTTCATTTCTTCATGTAATTTTTCATTTGTTCTTGAATAATAATTTTCAATATAGTGTCCATGTGTATAAATACTTTGTCAAGACTGAAAGGAATATTCAACCTAAATCCACATAGTTTCAGTTTCATGTTTGAGAGGTAGCAAGGGAAACACTAAAACAATGATCTGAATTTTTTTCCCTGCACATGAATATTTCTTCTTGCCATTTCCAGCACGGTTGCTTCAACGCCATATGACAGTTCCTCCCACTCAGCAGATGTCGCTCCCCATACTATCATCTCACAGTTTCCTCTTTATTCCTGCAGCCAATTGCTGAAGAATAAGCACCATCCTGCAGTGACATGCTCAGGTTGAAACCCATACAACTGGAAGAGCCTTATTTGTTTAGATCTAACATGCAATTATCTTCCTGCTTTGGAGAGCTGAACTGCACACACACACACACACACGTATCCTACAGATATTTGAAGTCAGACACTACTTACAGGTGTTAGCTGACATGAATACCTTTTCTAAATTATTACTGTGGTGAGATCACAAGTCCCATATTTTCACAGTCAAGAAGTCTTTTAATTGGATGAACTTGTGAATATAGACCTAGTACTGAGCCAGGAAACCAATTTATTTTTGCTTTTTCTAATCAGTTTCTGCACATGAAAATATATTGCCATATATCAAATAATGATTCTAATTTGATATAAGAACCAATCACATGTGAATCTTGTGCATTTTGTTGTTGATATTTTTGCTGTTACTACTTGTTTTCTTATCTCATTGCAATGCCCAGTAAATTTTTCTTATCTCAACTCATAATTTATCTTTTTATGCCCCTAGTTCTCCTCTCCAGCCAACCCCAGGGGAGGACAAAGGAGAATAGGGAGCAAGTGCTGCATTGTTTTAGTGGGAGCATTAAATTGGAGAATATGCTTCTTAAAACAAAATGGGGGGAAAGAAAATGTTTAGCTGTACAGATATTTATCATTTATTGGAAGTTATAACTCATGGATAGCTTTTCATGGCTCAGAAGGGAATTTAGATAGTCCACAAAATATTTTGAACTGAAATCAACAGAAACAAACAAAAAAGACTAGATGAAGAATTGCTTGATTGTGGTCATATCTGAAAGCTGAATATAGAACAACTAATTTTAGAAGTTATTTTTATGGACTCTATCCCTGTGCAGTAGAAAGTTTGTCTTTCTCCCCACAGTTCACAAAACAGTTGTTCAAACTATGCTTAAGATTTGTACAAATGACAACTTGGAAACAAAGGGAAAATACAGCATTACATTCCTCAAACTCTTGTCTTGAGATGCCTTCCTCAAAGATATCAATTTTTCATGCTTTCTGAATGGAATCAAATTCAACTGCAAGTGTTATGGAACAACTTGTTAAGTTTTTGATACATACTAGGCAGGAAAGGAACAATCTTAAAATCATGAGTCCCTACGGTAAGTGTTATGAATTTCTAAAGGCCAATTTAAAATCAAAAAGAACTATGATTTCTAATATGGGATTTCTTATAGTCCATGTTGAACTCTGTTTTAACATAAAAAAGATGTAAGGAACAGTCATTAGTTCAGTTGAAAGCTAGCTGTTTTCTATTACCCAGTTTTTCACATTCATCTTTCCGATCAAGACAATTTATTACTTTTTTTTAAATCATATATCCTAATATGTAATCCTGGTTTTGATGGATTCATTTAATTAACATAAATTAGTGGCATGTCCTTTAAGACATAAAATTTTCTAAATAATGAATATAATGTCTTGAGAACAAGTAAGAGTATATCATAGTCAAACTTTGTTTCTTTTTACAGAATTGCCTTTATTCCTACCATCATCAGTTCTTTAATATTTCTGATGTATTTATGTATCAGTAAATAGTGCTCATCTTCAAGCACAGAGACTAATGAAGTTTCTGTTATCTGTGTATCTGGTTTACAAGGCTAATTAGTTATTCTCCTTATTATGAACACTAGAGAGGACTGCATGATCCTTGGGCCAGATTGTGTGTTCAGTCTTGTGTCAATATATATATGTAGGATCCAGGAATCAGTAAACACTCTTGAGTGTGTTTTCTGTTTCTAACCAAAAAATCTATAGATTTTCTCCTGAACAACCATTTAAATTAAGCTATTAGAGGTACATAAACTAAACAGAGAACAGAAACTAATATGGAATAGTTTAAAATAATGTAAGTGGTCACTTTACATCATTTGGTCTTTCCATATGTTTATTTGGATTTATAAAATTAAGATATGTAAGAAATATGGCTTAGCTCCAAAATAAAATTATCTGAAATCTAATTAAAAGCTCAAGCAGGCCTAGGGAGATATATTTTACTTACTCACAAAAGAAGAGAATCAAAATTTTTTAAATTGATCCTTACAGTTTCTAATACATTGATGAATTATATGGAGAGAAAAGGACTGCATGGATCCTGGATGGTTCAGAGTTACTGTCAGTTATTGTCACAGGATGAGGTTTAAGGTCATTAGAGTAAGCTACAAAGTGTTTAAAGGATTCAAGGCCATATAGCAATATCTACATGGCAGTGTGCTAACCTATAGGTTGGACTTGATGATCTCAAAGGTTTTTCACAAACTAGTTGATTCTGTGAGTTTGTGATCTGTCCTTCTCACAGTGCTTGTAATCAGCTAGCTCAGCCAACTATCTGAAGCAATATTTCAGTGTGGACATACTAGAGTTTTCCTTAATTCTCTGATAAGGTCAAATTTCTCTGGTGATTCACATAAAGCTTGGGATCTGTACAGTGACCTTCTAGTGGTCTCTATGTTCATAGGCATTAAGGTGTGGGAGAATAAATACTGTTTAGACAAACTTAATTGTTCTGAACTCCAAAGAAAAAGTGAATCAGATTGCAAATGTATATTCTAGATAGTTTTCAGGCTTATTTCTGGGAGTGCAGTTGTCAAAAATGGTTTTAAGTACCTTTGAAGAATAGCTGGCCTATTGGCTTATACTTGTTTATTTGTTTTGCTTTGTTTTCTTGTCATTTTGGGAAATTTTATAAGACTAAATGAGACAAATTCTCACAGGATTCACTTTCTCAACTGATGGCAAAAGCAATTAAAGAATACAGGGCTTTGCTATAAAATAAGTGAACACTATAAGAAAGCAGGGGGAGGGTAAGCATTGCAAGTAATATTAGGGTTTATTTTAGATTGAGCAGGAGTGTGCAGCTGTGCCTGGTCTGAATTAAAGTATTCTGATTTCAGGAGGAAGTGACACTGTTGACATTATCTGTAAAGAAGACTTGATATTTAAATATATCACTAATTTTAACAAAATCTACAAAATTCCTGTTTTACTATATCCTTTCAGATTATTTTGAAACATGAGTATCTTGGATTAAAAAGAATAATAGGTATAGTTCACATATGTAATTCTTCATTATAAATCTATGAAAGCTTATTTTTTTAAAGCATGAAGAAGTGGGCCTTCTTTAGGCATGATTTAGTTCTTTCATAAAGTTAAAAAAATTGATTACCCTATTCTAATGCATTTGTACTCTTAAAATTCTTTGGTTTTGTTTAGTTGGTTTAATTGGATTTTCATTCATTTAAAAATAAAAAACAAACCACGAAGGATTTGTGTAAAAGCTCACTTATACCTTAACAATTAACTGTCAACTAGATTGCTGTGCTGTCTACATGGTAACAATTGTAAATAGATGGAGCAAAGATTTCTGTGGAAAGAAAGTCAAAACATGAGATAAAGAACTAGTCATGTAGGCCTACATTTTATGTATTTGAGAGAACAGACGTGAAAAATCATTGTCCTTTTTTCAGTGATAATGAGGAAATAAGTATCTCAGTCTTTCTATTTGTAATGAAAAAAAACCCTCTGTATCTCTCTAAGGTTAAGTACAATTTTTTTAGTCTTAAATGATTTGATCACTCATACTCTTATTTACAAAACTTAGGTATAATGGTTTAATTCATTTAGAAATGTCCGTGTCCTACTCATTTCTGAGCTTACCAGGTTTTCAAGAATTGTGAATTTAGAGAAACACAACACATATGTAGCTGGTTCCATATTATGGAAGTAATATTGTGATTATTACTTCATTAAAGTCCAACTAAATTTTGAGTGTGTTACTTATAAAAAGATAATGCATCCCTTTTAGAGTTGGAACATTAGAATGGAATTGGAATGGTTTTTCTGGATATTTCCAAATCTAAAAATTCATACAGTTAATTTAAAATAGAATCATCACAAATTATGTAACTGTGCAAAACTTCCTTTGTTTAATGTTTTAATACTTTCATGAATGAATGGCTTAAACCATGGAACATTTTAGACAATTGAAAATACAACATTGAAGCTCGTTTAAATTCTTAAGTCACATTCAGCAAATATATCTGTAGTTCAGACAGAAACAATGACTATTTTTTTTTAGTATTCATATTCTGATGTAGTCTAAAAGAATATTTGGAATCATTCTAAGGCAGTACTACTCATTAGTGACATGGATGAGCTTCAGTTGTCATTTTTCTTCATTTCTAGGTATCCTGCTGTTCTACATTTTCAAATTTCTGAGTGAATGAGTGAGTGAGTGAGTGAGTGAGTGAGTGAGTGAGTGAGTGAGTGAGTGAGTGAGTGAGTGAGTGAGTGAGTGAGTGAGTGAGTGAGTGAGTGAGTGAGTGAGTACACATTTCCAATGCCCTCATTTTGGAGTATGTGTCTTCTGAGTCTTCTGAGTCTTTATATATATATCTTAGCATTAACTATCAGACAATGCTTCCATCTATCATAGTTCCCACAGTACCATGGCTTAATGCTGAAGTAATTGATTCTCCAGATTAATCCCTTCTAGCAGTTCAGGTCTAGGTTATTAACAAGACATCAAAACAGGCAGACTTCATCTAAGACACTGGGAAAATTCATTCTGACTTATCCATATCTTGCTCATCTTTCTTGTTCCCACATTTTCCAGCCATTCCCTGTTTAAATAGCTCCCTGTTACTCTTCCTAAACTCGTTTCAATGTTTCCGTGTCAGCAGACCTGATAACTCAAAAGATGATGAAAAAAATAGAATATAGAGTACTCTGATTTGGAAAGGTATTCACAAGGATCATCAAAGTCCAATTTCTAGCCCTGCACAGGTATCATGGTTTAGGAATAATATTCCCCAACTTAGTTTCCTATTGAAACCCATGTGCCTCTTGCTTGCTCCCCGCTAGCCTTCCCCTTAAGGAGAATTGGAGCAACAAAAGGCAAGATCACAGGCTGAGAAAAGAACAATTTACTGGAAACAGCAATGAGATTAAAAAATTATTAGTAATAGCAACACTATAAATAACAAAGTGTACAAGATTCACATGTGATTTATTGGAACCAGTGTTCCCTCTTCCATATTTACTCAACCCAAAGGAACCTCTTCTCCCCGGAAGGGATTCCATTCCTCCCGCCTCTGGCATTGACATGAGGTGGTATAGAATGACCTCCATGTCCTAGCTGTGTCTCCTTGTGGCTACTGCAAAAATTAACCCTGCCCTGGCCAGGACAACAAGACAGCCCCAAGAACCACACTGTGTGCCTGACAGGATAATGCAAATGTTTCTTTGACTCTGTCAGGCCTAGTGCCAGGACCGCTTCCTTGTAGAGCCTGTTCCAGTGCCCAGCTACCTTCTGGATGATGAACTTTTCCCTAATACCATGCCTAAACCTCCTCTGACACAGCTTCATGCCTTTGCCTTGGGTCCTGTCACTGGTCATAGGAGAGAAGAGATAGTATCTTCCCCCCCTGCAGAAACTGCAGAGGGTGAAGAGGTCTCTCATCTTCTCCAGGCTGAAAAGACCAAGTGACCTAAACCACTCCTCGTATGGCTTCCCCTCTAGGCCCTTCACCATCCTTGTGGTCCCCCTTTAGATGCTCTCTAGTAGTTGTAGATCTTTCTTTATTGTGGCACCTAAAACTGCACACAAGGACTTCAGGTGAGGCTACACTAGTACAGAGTGGCTCAGGAAAATCCCCGCCCTTGACAGCTAGTGGTGCTGTGCATGATGCACCCCAGGACATAGCTGACCCTTCTGGAGGTCATGTTGCACTGCTGACTCAGTAGAATGGGACTTGATGGTAGAAGAACCAAGATTTCAATAGTGGAGATTACTTATAAACTAGTAAGTTTATAAGAGTAATGGTATATGGAGGCTGAAACTGAACCAAGTGGAACACAGCTCCTGACAAAGGATGATTTTGAGATTTTTTTCCTTTTTTAATTCATGCAGAATTGTCTTCTGCCATTTAAGACAGAACAGAAAGCCTTTAAACATGCTTATAGAAAGTCACATTATTTAATTACCTTAGCATGATGGTTTTTATGTAAAATAAAGTAACAGATGGTAAGGTGTAGGTCTAGAGACAAAGGACTTTTCCAATTACTTATGAAGAAGTGAAAAATGAACAAATCTGCATAAATTTTATATCATAAAAAGGTAGAAAACAATTTCCAGGCTGATTGGAATAGGATGCCATTAAAATTGCTTCTTAAGGGAATATTTTAAGTGCCTGTTTTTCAGAATGAAGTGTCTGTAATTCATGGGCTCACATAACAGCTGTACTGGCCTCTGTGTGTTAATGCAGTCATATTTCCATGTGTTTCAAAATTTTCATAAGTTATATGATTTATATAAGAATTTATGGTTACTCAAAAGCATCAGAAATGCAATTTAAGTGTTACTATTCATAAGACTTGCCAAAGGATTAACATCAGCAGATTTATTTTCTAAATTTTATTGTCGTTGTATATCATAACTCTTCTAGTATCATGTCTCTGTCCTACAATAATTTCATTGTAAAGTAACTGAGAGAATAAAATCCAGCCGAAGAAAATATTATAAAAAAGGACATAATAAAAAGATATATTTGTAAAAACATTTCTTTAGTTAGAATTTTATTCACAGAGAAAAGATAGATTTAGAAAAACATTTCACCTTTTTGTACACATCCTGACAAAAAAAAGCATCAAGTATTTTTGTATAAATTAACCTGAATCTATCTAGATTTGGTATGATTTTCCTATTATCAGTGCATATAAGATGTTTTACATAACTTGCCACAATGTAAAATATTCTGACATTGCATCTCAAGTCATGTTGTTATTCTCAACACTCTCTGCATACTGTGTGATACAGTAAAATTAACAAACTATTAGAAAATACTTTTTTTTAAATTTATTTGATTTCTTATAAAATGAAGTGTAGAAACACCTTTTTGACTATCACTGGTTCTCAGTTCATTGTAATTGAAACTAACACATCTTTTAAATATTTCAAGCAACAGTCAAATTTAATATGCACATGGCTTTATGAATGATTGCAATAAATATTCAAAGTGGTGAGGTAAAGTTTTCCCTACAAATGCAATCTTCTCAAACTCTGCAATGCTTAATAGGCTATTGCTCTAGCATGCTGTATTTAGTCTTAAAATCTTGTGTGTTGCAAGCATAAGCCTTCTCAGAGTAAACATTCCTTTAAGTCTGTGGATCTTACAGCACAGATCACTGCTATCACTGAATAAGTTAGAAGTGTTGAGTGCAAAATATTAAGTACTTTAACATGGTTTTAATATTGATAACTATATAGAAAAGCATACTTATAAAAATTCTGATAAATTGTTGTAAATGGAGCGATGTGCTTCACTAGTAAGAGAGAAGCAACAATACATTTTAATAAAGCAGTGAGTTAATTAAGAAAATTCAATCATAAATGCAACAATGGTTTAACAATGATTGGATGGGAAGGTTCATTTGGTCATTTACTGCATAGAGGACAGGGTCAGATAAAGAAGTCCAGGGACAACCTTTTGTTGACTCATGAGGTTAAGAAAGAACTCATCTTTTCCTTCTCAGAGAGGAATCTAGGTGCACACTTAGTCCCTGACTTGGTCAACAATTTGTGTCTAAAGGACTCTATAAGCACAATGAATCCTATATATCGCTTAGCTAAGGTTTCAAACTCTAGCACACTATTAAACCAAGGAGCTGTTGTAGCAAGGAATTTCTCAGGCTCTAGGAGTAACCTTGAGAGGCATCCCTACTCAAGGTGATGTACTTGTGTGGAGCCCACTGCTACACAGAAGAGCTCAGCAGGCCCTGGGCAGGTCACAACTTCCAAGGTAACATGATTGACTTATTTATGTACTACCAAGACATCTGAGTCAATGTTCTGGACAGCCCTTGTGTACCATCTGTCCCCCAAAGTCCACAGCAAACTGGATATGGCTGTCAAAATGCCACTGGTGGTTGTGGCTTAAGAAAGGGGCAGGGGGAGAGAGGCACACTGTCACACTCCCTGCCATGGCTACAGTCAATTTGTCTTACCTTCAGAGGATGATGCTATGGTCACTCCATGCAGGTGAGTATGCATCAGTTATGTGTGTTCTGAACAGAAACAGCCATAAAGTGAGGTACAGATACTTCACCTAATAGAAAAAGCCTGACATACTGGATGCACAGCTTTTACCTATTCATTAATTTTAGTCTGAGAATCTCTTAGATCTCATAAAAATCTTTCAACTTTTACCTGTCAACCGACTTCTTCCAGATACAGCCAGGTCCCTTCACTCAAAGCTTGTCAACACTTTTCAAAATGTCTCTTCTAATCTCAGTCTTAGAACAAAGAGAAATTTTCTAAAAATATTTTCCTTTTTCTATTCAACAGCTGCTTAATTTAAAGCAATTCAACTATCTTGTCCTAATAAAAGACTATGAAAAAGTTACCACAGTATTCTTTGAATTAATTGTGTTGAAGCATCCAAATGTTTCTTAGCCTCAAGAGAACAGAGATTTTTTTTTTACGTCTTTATTTTAATGTGTCTTTATTGTGTCTTGGAAACTCATATTCAGTGTCTAAATGAAAAGTGATAGGGCAGCTTTCAGGTGTTCCAAATCTGGAGACAGAAGTAGCTGGTATGTTCAGAATCTGCTTCTTCTGTGAAACTTCTATATTGTCCTTTACTCAGAGCTAATTTTGAAATTGGAAGCCATAATGATTGTTTACTTTTTCTGAGCACCCAAAATTACTAGCTGTCTTTCAATGTCTCTCTACAGCCATCCTGGAAAAATTAGTAAAGTTTAGGATCTATTTGAAATAAGTTAAAGAATAACAACCAAATTAATGTCAATCAACATTATTTTCTAAATAGTATGGCTTCTAAAAAAGGTTGTTTTGGGAAATAAATGTAAGGGGAACATTTATGTAGTTAGATAATTTTCAAAGGGGTAATTTTAAGGCATCCTAATTCAAACCAACAAAGAATATTAGCTTGTCCTAGGAGAGTGATAAATATTTAATATATTATTTACAGTGAAGAAAAAATGTATCTGAACTACTGCAGGCATATGGATCTGACCATCCTAATATACAAAGCATAGGACAAATTGGAACATAAGAAAAATTGAAAAATATGACAAGTATTTCAAAGAAAATTTAGGAGATTTCTGATTACTTGCTGACATATATATTTTATGAATATCACATGTATTTTATATAGGGTGTATGTGCTTGAATCTATCAGAAGAATGAAATGCAAAGCATACATCTGCCTCAACTTCAACAAAAAACTTGATACGAGCATCATGTGGAAAGCTACAGATCAGATGAGAAAGGATAAAAATTACTAGAACTACAAAATTAACAAGGTTCTAGTTAATGGGGAAAAGACAGCAGAAATTATTGATTTAAAAATGTGATGAAGGCAAATGAAATAATAATGTTTCTCAAGGGCTAGATTGGTAATACTCTTAAGTGAAATTAAAGATTTTATGTATGAATCAGGAATACCTCAAGGAATTTTACCAATGTTACAATGGTAAAAATCATTGTAATTCTAGAGAAAATGAAGACTCATTCCGCATATGTACTGCTTAAATAAGTAAAAGTAATCAGAATAGAGTCATTGAAGAAAACACAAACAAAGCAGGACACAACTTATTTCAACAGTATTTGCTCTTCTGTTCTAAAAAATAAAATCTGTTACTTTGAATTTCAATGATAATTTTGGCTAAGATATTCTTCTTTGTGTTGCAGAAAGTTACTTGTACAGATGTGTACATTTCACTAACTGGTGAGTAAGTGATGAATCAGTTCTAGCTGACAGACTGGTAGCTTCACAATTTTAATGATTTTTTTAAAATTGCCTGATCATACTCACAGGAGAAAAATTGGGTGAATTATGGTACCAAAGAGATAGACATAATAATATAACATTTAATAGTAAAAAAATTGTGTTTTGTAACTGGAAACTAGTAAGAAAAATCACTGATAAAGTCAGAGGGCAGAAATTCAAGTTCATTGAAGGAGCTGTGTCATACTCAGTCCTATGAGGTACTGATATGTCACAGCTGTGAATAATGCAAATGGTGTCCTAGGATTTGTCAGCTGAGTTAGGACAATATTAGTTCCATTATACAAAATTCTTGTGAGATAGTCTCCGAAATAAGTGCTCTGGTCATTCATATTGAAAGGTGATGAATTTAAACTGACAGATGGAGAGAGCTTCTGTGATAATGTAGAAAATTGGAAGTCTGTTATATGAGAAGAGGTTGGTAGCATTAGGCTTGGTTAGTCTGGTGACACAAAGGCAAAAAAGAGATAAGGTTGTTATCTATAAATTCTTCAATGGTTACAGACTATGTAAGGTAAAGGATAATATGGATAAAGGAACAAATGAATACAACGAATCTGTTTTGCTTGATGCGAAAGAATACCTAGTTATTCTATGTGTCGTGGTTTGGACAGGTGTTTACCAAGAAAGGCAGGAGCCTCCCTTGGAATGAGAAATGTGGACCCCCCTTCCCTCCGAATTAGTAATATTGTGAAATCAAGGGGCTCTCAGGCAAAGATAGGGAATAGGAATAACAGATCTTTACTAAGTGTTTATATGAGGTAGAACAGGCAACAGTTGTAATGGTGACACCAAACCAGACCCAGAGAACCCACTGGCAGCTGCTCTCAGGTGTCAGGCACCTTCCCCTCGGTGCAGTTCCAGTCACAGCCGGCAGGGGCGGTGTGGCTCCGCTGGGCAGGGCAGGTGCGATGGTTCCCCCGTGGCTGCAGGGGGCGCTGTGGGGCAGCTCGGGGAGCAGACGCCAATGGCGGCTCGACCGCAGCGATCCCGGGGTGGTGGATGAGATGTGCTGGAAACCCCNCCAGACAGGGAGGGGCCGCACCCACATGTTCTCCGAGCTCAGCCACATCCATTGTCCTCCTTAAGTCCTCATTAGCATTTCTAAAGAGGAAAAAATTTCTCTAAAAAACGTAGACACTATGCAATGTATGGAAGCCTAGCTTTTACAATATGTAATGGGAGAAAAGCCAAAGATTAACAAAACAAAGATCACATTAAAAAGATTTTCATATTTTTTAAAGGATTGATGACTGTAATTCCTCCAATAAAAGAAGCCACTGCTATATGAATATATTGCATGAACAATTAATAGGTCACATGTATTGAAAGACGTAAATAGATATGAAATATATGCTTTGAATAGAGGTCTGCATGATTTTAAATATCTGGTCAAATAGCTGGAAATATGAATCTGAATAGAATCACCCAACTGATTTGCTATGGAGTCAGCTGCAGGCCTGGGAATAAGAGGTTCTACTATCTCAACAAGGTGAAAAGAACTCTCTTTTTCAAGAAGTCTTTAAGAAGAGATCTTCCATTTGACTCTAGGTCAGCATGAACTTGCACATTATTCTGTAGCTAAAAAAATGAATCTTATTCTCAACTGTCTTCATTTGATAAGATGAATCCCACCTATAAACTATAATGGGCCTGAGTAAGGAAAAATTGTTCTCATCAGCAGAATCTCTCATTACCTAGAGAAAACTGCAGCTTAATATAAGAAAGTGGAATGGAGAGAGAAAACAGGGCTGTCTAGAAGAAGTGGCTGGACCTGAAAATAAATGAGATTTATTAGAGACAAAATTAAGGAGTGGGCAAAGAAGATAATAAAAGTTATCTGATCTATGGCAGTGTGAAACTAAAGAGTTGGTAATAATAAGAAAGTTATGGTAAGGGACATATTTTGGCAAAGAAAAAAAAAAAACAGCAAAAATCCTTTATACCCACAGCTGATAATAACCAAATATAATGTAGAAGCACTTGAGAAAAGTTCTGGCTGAACAACATGCATTTTGATAGACTGCTACATTTTAGGGAGAACATATCTATGTCCAGAATCTGATTTTTTACCTAATATGTATACTCTGCTACTATTTCCTAGCTATTTGTTTTCTCTGACAATTCTTCAGGATTCATACAAAATTCATATTGCCTCATTTTTCTGCTCTTTCAGCTTATACCATTGCCATTGAAGGCTCAGTTCTCGAGGTCCTTGGGGTTATTCTGGGTGCTTTTTTAGTGCAGATATTGTTCTGACATGAATAGAAGCTAGTGAAAGCATAGGTGGTAAAAATAAAATCTGAATATTTACAAGCAGAAAAAGAGAGGCCTTAGTAAAATGTAAATGCTGCTTGTATAAGAGAGGTATCTCAAAAAATGTGATTCCAATGCCTTAACAGAGGCATTTTGTTTTATTTTAGTGATATCCTTGGGTATATCTTCCAGTTTATGTGGATGTCTCAGATATCTGTGATAGATGCACTCAACTCCTTAACCAAACTAGCAGTAGTCCAACACAGGCTTCAAAGGAGGTAAAGGCATGAGCCGCAGCCAGTCCAAGAACTTCTCCAGTTCCATTCTGTCCTCTGAAAACCCACAAAGGAGCAGAGTGGCACAGTGGGCATTGATGCACGTGTGCTTGAGGAAGAAGTAGCGGGGACATGATGTGAACCGACTGCAACGCCCATTCCCTGTCCTTGCAGTGCCATGGGGGAGGAGTTACATGTCAGCTTGCTGTAAAACCAGACCTAATATGATAAACTGAAGTACTTGATATAAAAGCCTAAAAGCAGACAAGGTTCATCTAACACTGGTTACATGTCTGAGACCTTCACAGTGGGATGAGCTCACACAAGAGCTACAGAAGACCTGCACTGGCTGCAGGTGAACAGAATATTTTGCAGCATCTCAAACTGTATTAGATTCTCATGTGTAGGCAACAGAATCAAAACCCTGGTATGCAACCTGAGATGAGCTGATCTGTACTCTAGGCACCATTGACTGTTCTGATTAGATTTCCATTGACTGTAATCTAAATTCAGACCCCTAGCTCATGTAAAGACACTTAGGTATAGACATATAAAGACATCTGAATATAGATAGATAAATGCAGTTACTACTGAGCTGAACCCAATACTTGAAGCTTATTAGAATTCAAACTGAAATGTAAAAAACCATATTTTTTAATGTTAAATAAATGATTTTTTTAATTCATATTTTTAAATCCATTTTTATACTCTGAAGATAATAATTTACAAAGTATGACGAGTGTCATATATTTTAATATTTTTTGCTGTTTATCCAGTCTGTACTTGTACCACTTCATGGCCGATTTCCCATTAACATTCCCTGAAAAGAATGAATTCAGCTGCCATTACTGCCTTTGAGAATCACTTCTCAAACCCTTTTTGCAAGGAGAAAAATTTCAGTTAGCTTGGTTTCTAAAACAAACTGACAGTTATATGGATTTTTTTCATGAAAGCTAAGTTTATAAGAATCTTGCAGCCCAAATCTGGGGTATATAATAATCTGACCTGTGTAGGATTTCATTCTAATTATCTATTACGGTTTTAAGGATAAAATACTGTAGGTTTCAGAAGAAGTGTTCATATTTCAGTGTGGCATAAATATTTCAGAAGATGGCACCTTCTATCTTTGTGATCTGACAACTAAAAATAATCAGTTCAAATCAAGACAAGCCACGTGTTTTACATGATGCTGAGGAAAACTTATAATCATCAAACCCCCAGATGTTTCTGTGACATTAATGGTTCAGGTGTCCTAATTTTAATAGCTGAACCCTACAGGGGTATGTTTTTCAAAGCATATGTTTTAGGCAATATATCTTTATTTTTCAGTAGCTTGTCATATGACTCAGAATCAGAATCTTTGACATGACAATAACAAAACAAAACAGAGCAAAACAGCAACAACAATAACAAAACCCAACAAAAAAGCAACAAACATTAAAATGGGCCAAAATTAGGATAGAGCTGTAAGTTTTAAAGATGTATAATACAGCAGATCTAACACCAGAACTATCCAGGCAATGCTTGGATAACTTTAGGTCATCTTTATCCTGTCATAAAGGAATATTACAGGTATACAAATTGTTCACAGAATCTCAGAATCATGAAGTTTAGAAGTAACCTCCAGAGGTCATTTAGGTCTTAAATGCATCTTCTGTGAGGAGCAGTTTAAGCAGATTGGTTTGAGCTGTGTGAAGTACATTTTTGAGAATTTCCACAGATAAACATCCCATATTTTCTCTGGACAACCTGTTCCAGCATTTGACCACTCTCATATTGAGTATTGTTCATGTTTTTCTTGAAAAACTTCACAGTGTGTTCCCTTTTCAGGCTCAGTAGGGAAATGATTGTTTTTTCCTCAGCTGAAATATATACAAGCATTGAAAAACAAGGTCACTGAAAGTTACTGATTTACTTGTCTCTCCATAGCTATTCAGTGTCTTCATTTCATGTTATTAAAATCAGAATTACCTCAGGTATATGGAGTACAATGCCTTCATGGAAAGAAAGAGGATCATTAACCTTGCAAACTCCAACAAGTTAAGTTGATCCTCTGGAACCTGAATCTCTTAAATTTTTATGCATGGCTATCATTTTCTTCTGTCTTCTGGTAAAATGTTTGGGGTTCAGATCTGAGTGAATGCAAGATTGGGAGACCAGTGCCAGAGAAGTGAAAGAACTAAACATGTGAGAGTGGTCAGCAGATGTTCTTATTTACCTGATACTGCCTAACAGTTAATCTCTTCATTATAAAAAAAAAAAAA
>VZRX01019526.1:21118-48413 GCA_013398075.1 Notiomystis cincta
AAAAAAAGAGAGAGAGAACAGAGGATTAAACTATTAGTCTACATTTTTTACATTCAATTTTTTTTCTCTTTATTTTCCTCTCCATTCTTAGCTAAAAAATATATGTGCACTTATTATATATTCATGTGTATTTGTTTATATATACTAAACCAAAATAAAACTAAACCAATCTTCTATTATTAATCTGCAATGTTCTATTTTCACACACTAATCAAACTGAAAAATAGATGTGGGAAATGCAAGGCAAAGGTTAACATCTCTATTCTGTTATAGATGTAGTCACTCGAGAAAAAGAAAGTCTCTTTTAACAGTCTTCATTTTTCTTTTTTATTTTTCAGCTTACTGCAGTCTTTTTGCTTGGCTTTCAATAATAAATTTGTTCAAACTTTGTGTGTTCTCTAAAGATTTCTGAATGTAGTATATACTTCAAATACCAATACCCACAGCCTAAACTAAACTAACAGCTGGAGTTATAAGGTAAATATTTGGTTCAGGTCTTGCAAATAATGTTTGAGTTACGAAATCTTTATTAATTCCCTAATATTTTTTCACGTTCTGAAGGTACTTCTATTGCCTATTTAAATATTATCTCAGAATAGTGAAATATCTGCAGCTTTCCGCAGTAAAACAGCGCTGGTCTTGGTGATCTAGGTGCCAAAAGAAACCTGTGATAACTCATTTGTCCGGGACAACAAGGCTGGTGAAGGCTCTAGAGCACGGCTTATGCTGAGCAACTGAGGGAAATAGTGTAAAGCTGTGCCAGGGGAGATTCAGGTTGGACATCAGGAGGGATTCCTTCATGGAAGGGGTTGTTAAACATGGGAATGGACTGCCCAGGGAGCTGGTGGAGTCACCATCACCAGAAGAGTTTAGGAAAAGACTGGATGTGACACTTAACCCCATGGTCTAGTTGACAAGGTGATGTCCAGTCAAGGGTTGGACTCAATGACCTCAGAGTTCTTTTTCCATCTAAATGAGTCTGTGGTTCTGTGATTCTCACTTTCCCAAAATGTGAAGTTGTTCCTTATAGTATTAATTAGATAAATACACACCTGATCTGTACAACTTCAATTGTCAAATCTGTTTAAATAAAATCTGGAATGTTTTTCAGCCCTGGAAATCATCACGTAAAAATATCTTGCTGTGGACAAGGGAAAGCAAATCTTACAGAAAAATAAAACTGTGTATCCTTTAAAGATTACAAAACAGGTTTGAAACAAAGTTTGTCAAGATGTCTGACTAGCAAAATAATTGAAATTCATCTTACCTCCTTCTTTTCCTTTTAGTACATTTAGTTTTATTTATAACTGCCCTTCCTCTATCTTTTGTTACTTTTCTGATGTCACTTTTTTCTTAAAATCTCATGTATCCTCTTTATTCCAAGACACAACAAGTTTGGGTTTTTTTTTTCCTTTTCAGGAATCCCAGGCCCTGGACACCAGAGAGAAAAGTCTGGAGGAAGAATGACTTATCATTGATAACAAAGGACCAGATTAGGGAACAACTTAGAATTCTAGAATCATAGGATGAATTGAATTCGAATAGATCTTTAAGGATCATCTAGTCAAAACCACTTTACATGAGCAGGGATACATTCCAGTAGATTAGGGTACTCAAAAACTTTTTCAACCTGTCCTTGAACACTTGCAAGGATTTGGCATCCACAACTTCTCTGGGCAACCTGTTCTAGTGTCTCACTGGACTTGTAACAAAAAAATTTCATCTTCATATCCAGTCTAAATCTACCCTCTTTCAGTTTAAATCCATTATGACTTGTCCTGTCACTCCACGGCCTGGTAAAAAGTTCCTCTCCATCTTTCTTATAAGATCACTTAAAGAATCTAAAAGTATCCCCTGGGTCTTCTGTTTTACAAGATGAACAACCACAATTCTCTCAGCTGTCTTCATAGCATAGGTGTTCTATCCCTCTGGTGATTTCCACTGCTGTCCTCTGGATGTGCTCTAGCATGTCCATGTCTTCCTTCTACTTGTCATTCCAGAGCTGGACACAGCACCCCAGGGGTTCTCATGAGAGCAGAGTGTAGGGGAAGAATCACCCCCCTCAATCTGCTGGCCATTATTCTGTTGATGCAGACCTGGAAATGATTGACTTTCTGGGCAGCGAACATAGAGTACTGGCTCCTATTTTTTCAGCCATCAGTATCATCAAGTCCATGTCCACAGGGCTGTTCTCAAAATATCCATCCTCGTGGTACTGGGAGTTGCCCTGACCCAGGTACAACACTTTACACGTGGCCTTGTTAACTTCATGAGGTCCACCTCGATGCTCTCCTCAAGCCTATCAAGGTCCATCTGGAAGGCATTTCCTCCATCTAGTCCATCAACTGCATCACACAGCTTGGTGTTCTTTAGATAATATAAATAGCTCAAAATTCCCACAACAGAGGTATTTTATTTTTATGTATAAAACAGTTTTTCATTCAAGGAAAGCTATTTCCTCATAATGTGGAATAGTTTCATTAGCATTCTTCTACATTTAACCTCACTTTTTTTACCTTATCCCCTGCATTGATTTAATTGTAGAACTTATATGCTGAAGGAGCTAGATAGACACTGTGAAGGAAAAGCAAATTCTTTTATCTCATTCTTCCACCAAGCTCCTTGTTGGACTCACAGTGTAAAACCTCAACTCAGTAAGAAAATGTCATTCTTGCCCTTTGATGTATTTAGATTATGAGTCATATAGAGCTACCAAGTATCTGGTTTTGTTATGAAAAGAGAAAATTATTACAAATGCATTTTCAGTGAAGCTCTCATCTAGGGACTAAAACCATCATTGAGATTAAGATAGGTCTCTTTTTGTGTGTGTCTTGTGACTTAACAGCTGAAGTCTGTTCTGCCCCAAAGTATTATATGACTTCAGCATATCCCTTCACAGTAACAGAGAGACTGGAAAAAGCACAAGTGGATACTTTTGGGTAACTAAAACCTTCTTTATGATAACGCTTCATAAAAATTGAGCTGTTTTGTTTTGTTACTTGTAGAATTTATGCAAGGAAAAAAACACAGGCTCTGTTTTGCTTTAGGCATAAAAGATCTAAATCTGAAAAAGTCATAAAAGTTTTGCAGTGAGAGAAATGAGATGTGCATTTCCACTGTAGAGTCTTTGATGATATTCTAAGATTGACATGTAAGAAAAGTCAGATGTACTATCATTTATATCTACTTATTTGTCATTTCCCATTCAGAGGATGAAATTCATGGAGTGTAGACCTGTGGAGAAGATGCAGAATAAGTGAAGAATGCTTTCTTAAAGGCAGAAAGATGTATTGTCTTTCTCTTCATGTAAGCTGTTACATTGCCAGAAAGGACCTAGTCTATCTTTCAATAAATTTTACATATATGTCTTAGTGAAACCTGGTGAAAACTATTCTTTCTGATATCAGAATGACAATGACATTTTGATTTTTCATTTAAAAACTCAGAAAGAACATAAGTGATCCTTATTTAGGCATGGAAGTGGGTTCTCCCCACTCTGCTTTGTCACTATATTTGGTGTACATCTCAAAGTTTTGGTTGCAGGGATGCTGCAAGGGTGGCTTTTGTAAAGAAAGTTGGAGCAGCCCAATGCCAGGGACAAACAGTACCTAATAGGTGTACAGTGGACTTCAGTCTGTGGAAGAACCCATGCTGAAACAGGAGAAAATCATGAGGAAGGAGAGGCAGAGATGAGCTGATGTGGATTCATAGCACTTAATGACCCATTCCACCTTGACGACCCTGGGGAGCTGGGTAGAAAAGTCAGGAGAGAAATAGTGAAGTTTAGTCTGAAGAAGAAGGGTTAGAGGAGAAGTGTTTTTTGAATAATTTGTGTTTGTTTCCAATTACCTGAATCTACTTTACTTGACAATAAATACCATAAATTTTCCCCAAGATGACAATTAAATGCAGCATATCTGTAGGAACTTAACATTGTATCTGAACTTATTATTTAGGGAGTAGTGTAAGGAGTCTCACACCAGTGCCATACTCTCACAACTACTTTGAATCCTAGTCAACATCCTGAGTAATGCTTCATTGGTACACTTGATTGCTCTCTTTACTTCTCTTACTGAGTCTGGGCTGGGCCCCTTACGCTTATCCCTTCTGCAGGGTTTTTTATGCCATTGATTCAGGCACACAAAGACATATCTTCTAAATCATCATAATATACAAAGTTATGTCTGTCTCATCTCTGGCTCAACTCAGTACTGTTTAGTTACTATTTAGAAAAAATAGAAGAGTATCTACTTTAAAGAAAAATCGAATGTCTCTACATGGCAAATTCCTGTGAGATCTCGAGAAGATTTGCTTTGTATGGTAATTTTTTGAAAGTCTGGCCTTTTCCTTTCGTTATCTGCGTGGTTGATGAACAGTATAAAGATGTGGTTCTTCATATCTGATGTCTAAATATGAATTTATAAGCACTTAGACTTGACAGTTTTAGCTTCAAATACAGTTCTTTACTATCCTCAGATGGCTTTTTCTCATTACTCCTCTCACAGAGTTGTTCTTGAATATAACTGACTCTATTCAAGCTTCAAACCAGACTATTTCATCTCTTTTAAAACACTGTGACAGATGTGTAAATGCTTTAACATTTACAGGTAAATATTTATTTTGAAGGTATTTTTTATCAATTTCCTGTTATTTAACTATTTATGTGTGTTTTGCTGGGGGTGTTTAACATCTAAATCTTTTTTCTACTAAGAAACCCCAGTGTGAACTATCAGCATTGAAAACAGTACAATTGGATATGTGGATAACTCTGTGAATCCACCAGTAGGACTGAATGAATAGCAATGTTTGCAGCCTTTGTAACTTGTTCAAATTCTACAGGCCAATATGTCACAAACATTCAAATGCCATCACAAATTTTGATTTATTTATAAGCAGTTAAATCTGTACTTTTCCTTTTGGCTCAGTTTCGCAGGTTTTTTATTCAAGAAAAAACATAGAATTTAACTAGCTTTTTAATCTGTTTTTATGCTATAGAAATAGAGAATTGATACATATAAAATGTTTCTTTCTAATAACTACTTTCATATTAACTGAAGTCATTCATATAATCACGGTAAAAGTCAATATTTACCCACAACTCAAGGTTTTCCTTTTGGTGTGTGCAGTGTGAGAACTAAAGTAATTCCCACAGTCCCAAAATTTGAAATACTGCAGATTTTGTCTTTATTTTTGAAAAAAAATTAAGAGTAAATTCAAAGCAAATCACCAGTCCTATTCCTCCTTATAGCAGTGTGAAGCCTAAAGATTTAGCCAAGTGTTGGAAAAACAGGTCTTGAACAGCAAACGCGGAGTGACAATTGGCTTAGCATTGTACTCTTCACCTCCAGATACAGAGATTTAAAATATTGAACATCCTGAGAATTCCTCAATCTCTTCTATGTGTCTCTTTTTGGACTTTTACTGAAAATATGAGGACAGATTTATGTGAGGTGGAGATACAGGTCTTCAGTACAGTATTTTTTGTGACTTTACCTAAAAGAAAATACTTTCTAAGAGCTAACTCTCCTTTCTTGCATTTAGAGAGTGCAGTAGTGAGTGTTTGCTGTGGTTGTGGTGTGGGATTCAAAATCCATCTAACTGGTAATGTTTAGTATTACTGAAAACCCAGTAATATAAGACAGGAGAATTTACGTTTACTTTCTCTAAACTAAAAGAAATACAAGAGATAAATTCAACTGCATGTGCAAAGAGTATGATTATGATTCTACACTCTTTGGGGTACCCAAAACTGTGTGAAACAGTGAATAATGTGTTTGTGTGTGTGTTTGTACCTATATGAAGGAGGCAGGGACAACTATCTTCAGCTACAAATGCAAAAGTGAATGATAGCTAGTTGTAATATGCAGTGAAAAGACATTGGTAAATCACATCAGTGGTAATGCATTCTTTGGAAATGAGCCAGTCATTGACGATAATTCACCGCAAGTATTTTCAGTTCTGCTCTTTCCAGAACTCGGGTTATATATCAAAGTCAGAGTCATCATAAGGGAAAATGTAAAACATTGTATTATTCTTACTAATTCTGAGACAAATACTTCCATCTTTTGGTTAAACAGTGTTTATCTCAGTGGTGACTGATTCTGCAGAAGTTTAAGCCTGTCTTGTACAATTATGTCAGTAAAATATTTTTATTGCTTTGGTGGGCTAACCTTGGCTAACAGCCAAACACCCAACCACTCATTCACTCCCTGCTTTAGGAAGACTGGGACAGAAAATAGGACTAAAAATCTTCTGGGCCAAAATAAAGGCTGGAGACTGTTTACCACATACTGTGACTATTTATTTTATTGTCATTTAAAATAGATTTGGATGGGGAGGAAGCAAGACACACATTAAAACAAGACATTTCTTTCTCACACTCTGAAACTTTTTCACATATTCACTCCAGACTTTCTTATTCTCTCCCTAAGTAGAAGGGTAGGGTGTAGGGAGAAATAGATATTGGTGGCTCCTCTTTGCCACTCCCACCTTCTCACAGTTTTCCTTTGCTCTGGTGTGTACTTTCCCATGGGCTGTAGCCAGTCCTTCTGGGCAAAAAGAAAAAACTGCTCTGGAGTGTGTTCTCCCACAGAATATAGTTCCTTCAGGAAATAACCATCTGCTCCAGGCTGGATCCTCTCTTGCTCCTCCTCCTCATCCTCCTCCTCCCTCTTCTCCTCTGCCTTACTTTCTGCCCTTGGTGCTCCCTCTTACTTTCTTTTCTGCCTATCCAGCATTTTTTATTCTTAAACATGTTGACACAGAGGTGTCACCAGGGGTCCATCGTGGAGCCAGCTGGAACTAGGTCTTGCTGACACAGGGAAGACCACCACATCTTCACACATTGGCCACCTCTGCAGCACTTGCAACTAAAACTTTACCACACAGACCCAGTGATTTTGTTCAAAAGAAAAAATTCACTTGAGGGTAAATTTTGATTTTTCCATCTTAAGACCCTGCTTCAAAAGCCTCTAAAGTTTCTCCCATACTTGTCAAACCTTTTGACAAAAACAATGAATAGCAGAGATTTTTCTAGAGGTCCTCCTACTCCAAATATGTGCCATATGGTTAATTCAAATGATGCTTCTTCGTTTTCTATTAGATATCTCCTTGAAAATCTAAAAGTCTTTGTTTTTTGATTTTTTTCTTTCTTTTGAAATCCTGATCTTTTTTTAAGATTTTATAAAGAATAAATAGTGATTCTTGACCAGGTTTTGAGTTGGTGGGTTTTTGGTTGGTTGGTTGATTCATTGGGTTTTATGGAGTTTGTCAATTTTGATTGATTGGTTCCAGTTTTTTTCTTTTTTAGATGAACAATGGAGCTGATCTTTTCACATACATGGGTATCATTAATAATTACTCTCCTCAGGTCCACACAATATAGTGCACATTGGATCAGATGTCAACTACTTTTTATTAGTTAATTCAATTCTAGACCAATTATGGAACATTTAGGTACAATTGTATTCCATTTCTCATAACATATCATATTTCTCAGAATATAAAACTAATACTGATAAAATTCTGGTAAATTATGACTTTACACACATAATTTATCTACATGCAATTTAATCTTTTAAAGTCATCTGCTTGTCAGCAGATTTCAGTGCTGAAGTACTTGACAGCAGGGGAAGAAGAAGAAGAAGAAGAATATTCTCTATTGGCTTTTTTCTTGTTTCATTTTTGTCTTTCTATTTTAAAAATAAAAAGAAAATTTTGTTGCTAGAATTCCTTGAAACTTCAATATTCATTGCTCTGTGTAACCAACAGGATGAAAGATTTCTGGGTTTTAATTTGGTCAATAACCACATAGTTTTTTTTCAGTGGTAGGTGAACTGTCAATCCATTAACTAAAAAAATTATTTATGTTAAAGTTCTGTTTTCTATTTCACTGAGATATTCGTTTCAGTATGAAAAGAGCAGGATATTAACATTCACAGTTGAGAGGATTCTTGAGCTTGTAGGCACTAGGTTCACAATGTCATAACAAGGAACAAAAACTGTTTTCAGATGTTAGTATCACATTGTTCAGCATGTGAATGTATTTTGCATAATGCAGTAACTGGATTAAATTAAAAATTAAAGAGAAACAAACCCCTAAAAATAACCCTAGGAAATCTGCTGGAGAAGTCAGTCTTCCAGTGAAATGAAATAATATAACTATTAGATCACGCCTTTTATCTATTTCTTTTGTCTCTGGATTTTGCTGTAGAGCAATTTAGTTTCAGTAGAAAGCATATAGGACTTCCAGTGAGGTCCTTTTTCCCAAAAAACTTACTAGTGTGGCTATTTTATTTGACATTTTTGTTTTCCAAGATGAGGAACAAACTGAATCACTTTATTCTATTTTCCATTCAACATATTTCTTTAGTAGATTGTTAGCCATATAATGTCAGTAAAATTCCAGTCTTCTTACCTTTATCCATAGTTGTTTTAAAAGTGTACTCTATATATCACTGTGAGCACCTACAAAGGTCTTGTCAAGAGAAAGTTTTCAGGTTCTGGATACCAGCTACAGGGGGCTTCCACTTAGTCTACTATCTTTAGTGAGTAAAAGTGTCCAAAGGGATCCTTAGAAATAAAAAATAACCAAATAATCAAAGTTTTTTTGATTAATTTCACTTAAAACTGTTTCCCTTTTCACTTTAGTAGAGTACAGAAGGATAAAAATGTGCATCCTGAAATGCTCTATAACTGCTAAGAATTCAGACACTGAATGTTGTCCACGTTCTTTAGAGAAATTTTTTCCTCTTTAGAAATGCTAATTAGTCGGTACTTAAGGAGAAACAATAGAAAATGACTGAGCCCGGGAGCTTGTGGGTGCGGCCCCTCCCTGTCTGGGGGTTCCTCAGGGAGGGACAGAGACCCCGCGGGGGGTGGAGCTGGTGGGGGCTNAGCTGCCAGTGGGTTCTCTGGGTCTGGTTTGGTGTCACCGGTACAGTTGTTGCCTGTTTACCTCATATAAATACTTAGTAAAGATCTGTTATTCCTATTCCCTATCTTTGCCTGAGAGCCCCTTAATTTCAAAATATTACTAATTTGGAGGGAAGGGGGATTTACATTTCTCATTCCAAGGGAGGCTCCCGCCTTTCTTGGTAAACACCTGTCCAAACTGCGACAAATGTTTATCTTAAAATATTAATTTTTACATACAAAGAAAATGCAATTAAACAAAAATAAAAGACAACTAAGCAAGTACACTGAATAGTTTAAGATCCAGAAATTAAGTATATAACAAACACGAGAGCAAAATCTTCTTTTCTCTGAAAAATGTAGTAACACTTTTGAATATTTAATGTTCTGTTAGTGCCTTTCTACCTGCACTGGAGCTATTAGTATTAATACAAATTGCAGCTTCTGAAGCCTCAGATGTTACACTCAAAGCTCATTTTCTGATGTCATTAAAACATGGCTTTTTGGAAAAGTGATTTACTTTATTTTCTAAAACACTACTCACAAGGATGTTTTGACATAATTAAGTCAATAACATTACTTAGAAATTCCACATAAAAGTAATTATTTCATTGTCAAATATTATGGTGACAAATGTAGACTAATGATGCAATTTGCTTCAATTACAGTTGTTTTATGAAAATTGTGTGTCTGCATATAAACCTTAAAGGCTTATGATTTCATAAAGGCCAGAACTGAAGGAAAAGAAGTCCATGGTTTGGTAAGAAACTGGTTATCTATGCACTCCCCCTATCTTGGGAAACTTGGGATGAGTATTTTGAAAATAAAACCACTGCCTGTCTTGTGGTTCCAAATGCTTTCTTTTCCTTTGCTCCAGAAAATTAAGCAGAAAGCAAGCTGCAAGCTCTTGTTCTGTTTCACATACTGAAATAACAAGTGCAATTGTATTATAGGGGTATAACCCACTCTGGTGAACTCAGTGCCATGCCTAGGTCCTTTACACAATGAAGATATTATACCTGAAATTTAATAGGAAAAGTGACAAGCTTTTGGCAAGTCTCATGTGGGATTACAACATGTCACTTGTAATGCTCTCTGAAATAAGCATTACTGTCTTTCTGCTAGAGGTGCTTAATAATCTTAAACTGACAAGTCCTAGAGCTGATCCAGACTCTGCAGTTCACCCTGTGTGTAGCTCCTAATTAAGACACTGTGGGATTAAAATTGTTCTTCTGTCTTGAAGCAGATTTCATATGCACAGACATGTGTGGACTTATTTTATACTGTCCCCTATCTCTGGTAGAAGGGCACACCAGAGCCCCAGAATAGCCCTGGCAGAAGCAGAACAAGCCTCTCTCAGTTGGCTGGGGCAGACTTGGCCTGTTGGAGGTGGTTGTAGATGGCTGGGGCTGGCTTTCCAGCTCTCAGGTGACTGCTGCCCCCCAGATGGAGCTGCTGCTCACTGAGGGACAGTAGCCAGAGCGACTGTGGGATGGGGGGAACAATAACTCTTTGTGTCTTGGGGCTGGTGAGAAAACTTCCATCACTTCCACTGGCCCCCCAGGGGCAGCCAGGAGTTGGTGGGGTGAGTGGGTGAGAGATGCACTCTTGGAAGAGGTTAGCACCAGTCACATAACACCTGAGAAGAAAGGCTTGTGCTAGTGGTGGCTTCTGTCTGGACATAAGAAGGGTAGAAGAATCAATGAGGATAAAAATACTGCAAGAGGACTCATATAGTGATGTCAAACCCCACTGTTTTCTTTATACCTCTTAGAATATGATTTTATTGTTTATGAGATTTCCTGAGATCGTGGCTGAGGCTGAGATATAAATAAAAGCAAAGTTGTTCAGAGATACCTGCAGAGTCAGAAATCAGAAGACAGCAGTCAGAGACTTGCCCAGGTACTGTCACAGACTACTTCAGGTAAGGCAGCAGTACAACTATGTCCAGACCCCCATTACAAAAATAAGTGGATAGAAGACTTCTGTCAAGAATTACATGTGCTTGCTATTTGCCTTCTGAAATGCAGCTGTCAGAGAAGAAATTGGAAAGACTGAAGGTTCTGCTGCTTATCTGTTACCTGATATCTCCTCTAAGGAATTAGACCATGTTTCAGTTAAACTACAAGGAAAAAAAACCCAAAATGCTAGACACTTTCTAACTAAAGAATTGTAAAACTTTAAGCTTCTATTTCATATGTTGCCATAATTCCTAGTTTGGAAGACCTTGTTGTTAAAGCTTAGAATCTAGGAAAGTAGTCATTAAAAATTCCTCTGATAAATATAAGTTATTTACTATCCCCTCCCTCCCTTTTTTTATTTTTTTCAAATAAAAAATGCACAATATTTTGCCATTCCCAGAAGCACTGTCAATCCTATTCCAGGGCTGCATCAGAAATGTGACCAGCAGTTTGAGGGGAGATTATTCTCCTCCTCTACTCCAGCCTGATGAGACCCCACCCACAGGACTGCATCCAGTTCAGGGGACTCCAGTATAAAAAATATAAAGGCTTATTAGAGAAGGTTGAGAGGAGGACCACAAATATCATCAGAGGGCTGGAGCACCTATCCTAGGAAGAAAGGCTGAGAGAGTTGGGGGTGTTTAGCCTGGAGAAGGGTCTGGGGAGAAATCACTGTGGTCTGTCAATACTGGAAGAGAATTGATAAGGAAAAAACTGAGAAAGAATGTTTCACTAAGGTCAATACTGACAGACAAGAGAATTTAAACTGAAGGAAGTTATATTTTGATTGGTTACGTGGAAGACATTTTTTACAGAAATAGTGTGGTGAGACAGTGGAATGGAGTGCCCAGAGAAGCTGTGGGTGCCCCATCACTGGAACTGTTCAAAGTCAAGTGGGATGGGGCTTTGAGCAACCTGGTCGAGTAGAAGGTGTCCCTGCCCAAGGCAGAGAGGGTTGGACTAGATGATCTTTAAATGATGTCGCTTCCTACACAAGCCATGATTCTATGATTCTATTATATGACTGATCGAGCTTGTACGTTTATAAGAGTGCTATTCTGTAAAAGTGATGACAAGAAAGACTGAGAAACATGCAAAAATGTTTTTTAAGAAAAGATGAATTAAATGAGTAAACTGAATCTGAACCGCAAAACATAAAGAGAAAACCAAACAAAGCAGAAAACAAACGCGTTTCTGGTTTGTGTGACGTTTAAAGCATCAAAGATAGTGACAGGCTGGAGATGTACAGTAAAGAGCCAGAGCACAGGACATGAGGGGTGGCTGAACAACTTGAGGAACAGATTTTCAAAGGGTGATTTAATAATAGTCCTGTAGTGCTTAGAGGGTACAGAAAAGAATGCTGGACTTGTTTTGGGGGTGCAGAGTAAAAGAACAAGGGGCAGAGACCACAAAGTGTACAAAGGGAAATTCTGGTAAAATAAAAGTGTGGGGGCAACAAAGCAAAAAACCAACCAACCAACCAAACAATAAGAAAGGTTAAGCAGTGGAGTGTTTTTTCTAGAGATACTGTGGAATTTTCATCTTTGGAGGTGCTCAGTGTACAGCTAGATAAGACTTTGAGTAATCTGATCTAATCATAAGGTTAGCTGGGTTTTGAGCAAGAGGTTCAAAGAGAGGACTACTTTCAGTAGAACCCTTCAAACAATTTTTTTTCCTGTGATTTTATAATTCAGTATTTTTTCTGTAGGTGTAGCTTAAATTATAGATAAGGGCAGCAAAAAATATCAGTTGGGGAAAAAATTCATGGGCAGCAGAAGAAAGGTCAATAATCATGAATTTCTTAATATGTGTTCAGAGGAAGTGAAGTAGTAATGTTAGTAGAGATACTAGCTAACAAGGAATAAGAAAGGCATTAATAATTCAGATACACTAGACATAAGCAAATAAATTTGTTATGTGGCAAAAAACCTACAGTTATCTTGAAAAAAATTTATTTTTATTTAAATGGATGAATAGTAGACATTCTGAAAGTAAAAAAACAAAAACAAAAACAAGCAAAGAAACAAGCAAACAAAACCAAAGTCTACAGACCACTGATCTAAAGGCTGTTAAAAGAATGTATCAATGGAAAATATTGATAAGAATGCCTGATATAGGATTTGGGAAAGGTTGTCTATTGAAAAGCAGATGTAATTCAGTCTGTGTAATTTGCCCAGAGTAAGAAATGACTTGGTCACAGTCAAAATTATGCTCAAAAAGAATGGATACTCTCATCTTTCTATAATACAAGAATAAAAGTTGTCATAAGAAAGGGATCCACTATTTCCTAATCTAATTCACAAAAGAATCAGGAGATGGGGCTGCTACTGCTTGATTTGAAGGAAAATGTGGGCCTCAAATTATGTTTTACATTATCCATATATGTGATGTAAATTTGATGCTGCTGGTACAAAATTTCTATTTTGTGATAGTGGTGCATATGTGAGTGAAAAAAAAAAAACCCTGAAAACTGCTGTTAGAGATGGAAGTTTTATCAAGCTGGAAGTCTGATAGACAAATGATAGTCAATCTACAGAGTGAAAGTTTAAAGTGGGGGATCCTTTGTTCCCCTCTTAAAGCTCCCTTTCTTTGTTCTGCTTTTTGAAATTTGCTGAATCTCCATCTATTACTTGAACAAAGACAAATTATTCATAAAATATGAAAAATGAAAGAATTACTGCGAAGCTCTGTAGCACATCCAGAAAAGAGTGAAGACAGTGAGCCTCATCCTAAAATATGCAAAGGCTATAATGAAATCTAATATTTACAATGGGAAGAGTAACTGTGTGGAATTATGTGGGAAGTGAGTACATTTTGTAGTGTAACATGAAATGTGTCTCAATCAGCCCATCATATTAAGTTAAATTATATATGATCAGTGAAGTGCTCCAGAAATTCAGAAGAGACTAGTATTTACTTCAACAGGAGGAAGCTTGTAATTTGTACACATAAATGAGTGAAACAAAACAAAACTGTTATTTTATTTTTTAATATATTTAAATGACTGATCAGAATCAGCAGAAGTTTTGAGGAATGATCCTTTTACTTTTAAAAGTTTGTGTCAAAATTCTAGGGAGCAGTAAGCAAAAAAAAAACATTCAAGTGGAAATTATTTTTGCAAATTTATGTTGTTGCTGAAATCAACAAAATGTTTGCAAGATATTTCAGTGTTTTGAGCTTTGTTTCTAGGAGACAATGTAGTAGTTTCATTAAAATAGCATAACCTGAAAGTAATGCAATTTCTAAAATAATGACTCTTCACTGTCTTTTCAAATGTAAACTTGTTTTGTAATTGATGATGTTCATTGAACTGTAAATCGATGATTTAACCTGTCTTGGTTACACTGATGACTTCATAGTAACAACAGAGGTACAAAGAATCCTGCATTTTCCACAATACACACAAAAAATCTTAGAATACACCCAAGAGGACTACCATTCTAAAATGTTTAAAGTGCTCATGTACAAAAACAATAATTTAGAAAGGAAAAATGGCAAAAAGTGCCTTTTTTGTCATCTGAATAATACAGTAGGACTCAAGCATGCAAGAAGACTGTAAAGAAGATAGAACTGTATAAGTGGTACCCATTTTAAGTGTCTTTAGGGTAATAATTAATTCATTAAAAGCTGTGCTACCATTGTTATAGAATGATGAACTGAAAGAAATTTTGACATTTCCTTGTCCTAAGTTAGAAGTAGCAGACAGCTAACTTATGAAATGGCTTTAAATAAAATAAATGTTTTGGTATGAAAAAATGAATGGAAACAAACCAAAATTATGATTTATGAATGAAGGAGACTTTTCTGTGTGTTCTACATTTTGTATTGGAAAAAATGGGAAGAATTATTGTGTTCCACTATAGTCTTGAATCTTGGCTGGTCGTTTTCTTTGCTTGCAGAACACTTACAGCAAATGTCCTAAGTTTTAAAAGTAGGGAGGTCACATGAAGGCTATAAAAAAAATTTAAAATCACTACAAAAAGTCTATTTATCTAGATAAAAATACATGTAAATATTTTCATTTTTAATGCCATTTCAGTAGTACAAAAGTTTTGTCAGCTACGTAGGGGGATGGTTTTTCTAACGTAACTTTTGAGATGAGGTTAAAGGCATGCAGTGTTCAAAGTACATAGTGCAATATATCCAGACCAGTAGACAGCCAATGACTTAATTAAGTTAATAATTTAGTAACTGATATTAATCTTTGTACTAACAGGAAAACAATAAATTAATATTCCCAACTGGCTGGATCTTGGCCTAAAACCTGAGAAGTGAAAGAAGCAGAATAAAGATCTCTTTTATTCTTTTCAGATTTCCTTGGCTTTGATATCTACTGAAAAGAAAGGAAGAAAGTAAGAAAGTAAGAAAGGAGGAAAGAAAGGAGGAAAGAAAGGAGGAAAGGGGGAAAGGAAGGTGCGGAAGGAAGGTGCGGAAGGAAGGTGCGGAAGGAAGAAAAGAAAGGAAGGAAGAAAAGAAAGAAAGAAAGAAAGAAAGAAAGAAAGAAAGAAAGAAAGAAAGAAAGAAAGAAAGAGAAAGAAAGAAAGAAAAAGAGAAAAGTAAGGAAAGAAAGGAAAGAAAGGAAAGAAAGAGAGAAAGAGATGAAATCTGGAAATCTGGATAAAGATAATTTAAAAGCAGGTCATGGCAAATGCAGAAAAATCAACAAAATACAAAATGCAGAAGAAAAATTCTAGCAATATGCGATGATTTTGAGATTTTCAGTTAGCTGAGAGCCTTCATGATGCTCTTATGTTTGACAGCATAAGAATATTTGACATTAAGTGAAACTTGATGAAACATTCATACACACTTTTTAAATAGTATCAGGCTTTTCAAATAATGGTTTTTGACTAATCAGTTTGAAAAAGACCTGCAGATGGTCATGTACACATAATCTGAGAGACAATTTTGTCCCATTATATTTTTATAATAGATCTATTTTTAAAAAATTTTGGTTATTAAAAAACTACTTATTGTATGAAAAGGAATGTATCTTTAAGGTACTCTCCACATATTATGTAATGTGAATGTTCATTTTATGCCATGCTGATTTTCTAAAATTTATTTCTCTTGAATTCCTTGACTTTGATCACTAAAGATCATGGTGATCAACTCTCAGAAACGCAAAATTCATGTCCTTCTCTGGGTGACTGTAACCCTGGGTTGTGCCTCAGAGGCACACACCTGTGCAAGGCACTTGTGGTTTATTGCACCTCTGTGACTCCCCATCACAGAGACTTGTGTTCATCTAGAAAGCACCCTGTGAGGGCAGACACCTGAGTAATATACCTACAGATAAAAACACTTAAACAGTATGTGGGTGTTGCTTTAGGAGGGGGATTCTGTACTCAAATGATAGAAGTAAAAGGAAAAAACGATAGGAAGGTGATGTTTGTGATTGCAACATTCTGCAGTAGCCCTCCTCATTTGTATTTGTGGCGTGCTTGGTGATTTCATAGTGTTGCCAACTTGGGATTGATTTGCAAACTAGAAAAAAAATCTTTTTGGTCTTCTGGGGAAAAAAGTACAATGAGAGAATTCAGAAATACCTTCATGTTTGAGGAACAAACAGGAAGAAATTGTCATTGTCAATAGAATTGCTAATAGAATTACAATACACACATTCCTGTTTCATTCAGTGGGAAATCCTGATTAAAATTCTCTTTTACTGTGACATAATGCCAAGAACTGACAAAGAAATAGAAGAAACTGCAAACAAAGTGCAACCTAGCACTCAAGGGAAAGGTTTGATGAGAAAGAACAGCATTACTACCATAGCAACAATCTGTCGTGTACACACTTTCTGAGGTTTAAATGCAGCTTTATCAATTTAGTGGGTGAGGGAGGTGCCCAGCTGTAGTATTTTTATGTCTAAATCTTAAAGTTTGGCTTCCAGCACTGGAGATATTTTTTTCCTTCGTATTAAATCTATTCCACTGAAGGCATGTTAAATTGGTTCGCTGTAATAAATAAAACAGGTCTAATAAAAAAGGTGAGTTTAGGCAATGAAAAATTATAATGTAATAGAGACCAATTACTGCTGGAAAGGAAAAAAATGGTTGTGTTGCCATAATAGTAATTAAAGGAAGTGAACACCTAGTGTATGAACAATGATCTGAAGAGATTAGAAAGGAATCTAATCCCATAAGAGGTGAAAAAAAGGGCAGAAACAACGACAAATCACAAGGTGGGAAATGGTTATGGGTCATTGCACCTGAGTCACATGAAGCTGTGATATTTTTGTCTATTAAACTCTGTGAAAAATGTGTGTACATGTCATTCATGCACATGCTGTACAACTTCCAGAACAGTGAGCCTGAAACAGAGTATATGCTGTAATTGTAAAACATTCTGGAGAACTGCAAGTCAGTTCTGCAGGTCATCTAATACATCAAAAGGGTATCAGAGTTACTACACCAAAGCAATCCAAATTCACTTGGAATTTTTAGTATACTAAATGCATCCCCAATGCATCAACACACTGAACTCATTAAAACTGTGCTGTGCTTTTCTCATAATTGGAAGTTTCAGTAAAATTAGTTCGGCTTCAAAATACAACATTAAAAATCACCTTTCACAACATTATCTGTAATCTTCCCCTAACCTGTTGATTGCTGAATGTTGAATAGAAAATTAATGTTTTGGCCATGAAAGACACTAGTAAAGACGACATGCAAAATCCCATATGTGACAAGTCTGAGCCTACATTTTGGGATAAATAATTGCCAAAATTAATCCTTATTGCTATCTCGTAGATGTGATGAAGTGTATAAAATAATAAAATATGTGCCTCTGTGTGTGTGTATGTGTGTGTATGCATGCACTAGCATCTGTATGCATAAATTAACTGACACACAGGACTGCTTTCTGTGAATATTTGGTGATAAAATTGCAAGGCAACATTCTAAATTGAAGTGACAACAGATTTTTTTAGAAGAGAGCAAATCAAAACCACAGATGGAACCTGTACCATTTTTTAAAGCATTGCATTTGAGCTAAAAGACAGCTTTGACTTGTTGTAAGATACAAGCCAATTTGCCTTGCAAGGCCAAGTAAGTATTTTTAATCATGAAATCTGTTAAGGGAAGGAAATAGTTTCCTCTAGTTCTTCTCTCTATTGTATATTATAAATAAAAGTGAAGGAAATAGACCTTGATTTTGATCTTCTTTCTGCTATTGAAATAGTTTTTATAGAGATTAAATATTTTGGTGACAAAAATAATCTCAATACTTTTTAAAATGTTCATTTTTTCAGAATAACAATTTAATCCATTGTGTACAATGAAGACTTAGATTTGGTCTATTGAATACTTTACAAAAACCATGAACTTTTGGTGGTTCATGCACAGAAATTGGTGTGTGTAGATTCATTGGTATACAGAGCACAGCTATATGGCTCTAAATCCTATTGTATTAGTCTATGCAGGAATTTAGGAATTCATTGCTCTTCTATTTTCCCAGTTTGTGCTTTAGACTAATGTCCACAATTTTTGCTAATGATTATGCTCTTAGCATTAACTTTTTATCATTGTAGCATAACTCTGCTTGGATAGAGATAAATTCATTAAGGTCAGTTTTTATAATTCTCCTGAAGAAATACATGCTTCTCTGACCAATTCAATAATGTCTGTAAGTTAACTGGAGTTATAAAGAGGATATAATTTAAATATACCTTAATTTTATTTTTTTTTTACCCAGGACAGGGTAAAAACAGTGCAAAATTAAACAATAAAAATTATCATAATCATTTATTATCTAAAGTAATATAAAAAGAAAACAATATAATAGAAGCGCTGTATCAATCCTGATTTTATCTCACTGGCTTTATTTTCTGACTCAGTGACCTTATTTGTCTCAAGTCAGAGTGCTACACCTCATTTAAGAGGTATCTGACAATTTTACACTTGCTGCTGCAGCTGAGTTCTTATATCATTGGATTCACATTTCCATATTTTCTTTATTTTATGCCATATTCTGTTGTATTTTCTCTTGTGTGACTACACATGATAAGCACAGCCTGGGCCTTGAATTACTCTGTTAAAGATATCTATCTATCTATCTATCTATCTATCTATCTATCTATCTATCTATCTATCTATCTATCTATCTATCTGTCTGTCTGTCTGTCTGTCTGTCTCTGTCTGTCTATCTATCTATCTATCTATCTATCTATCTATCTATCTATCTATCTATCTATCTATCTATCTATCTATCTATCGATCTATCTATCTATCGATCTGTCTATCTGTCTATCTATCTATCTACTTCTTCAGAATGTTGAATTTTACAATTTTCTAGACTTGTTCTCAAATATCCATTCTGAAACTCATGGAACAGGCTTAGTGGGTTTCTCTGATGTCCTACTCTGCTGGGATATTTTTGCACACAAACCCCAGTTGTCTGGTATATTTATCTGTGATCTGTATGACCAAAGAATTCATCTCATTTAGGCCCCATTTACTTTCTGTGACAGGTGGAAAAGAAGAACTGCAGAGACACTTCAAATTCTAATTTTCAGGTAAAGTGTGTATGAAGAGAAAGAAATTTGAGTAATGTAGATAGAGGTGTAGAATTTCAGCAGATTACAAAAATTTTGGGAGTGTTTTGCCATTTCCAGTGACTATCAATTTCCTTCTTATATTTGCTATTCATTAGCACTTCACACAATACAAGCTCATCTTCCTGTCCAGGTATTCCAAAAGATAGATATTCTGTTTCTGTTGAAAACCTGTGGAAAAAATGTTGTTCCTATTCTCTCTAAAAAATACTTTATTAAGAACAGGTATAGACAGTTAGAATACTCATCAGCGTGGTTTATTTAAATAGGGAAATAAATATAGGAAAGCAAATCAGGCCTTCAATAGGAAGCAAAGCAATTTCTAACAGTTTGAACAATTTCCATCTCTGGATTCTTGGTTTAATAAAATATAAAATAGAGAAGCTAATTAAGGTCAGTAGGGTTAACCCTCATGCAGCCTGTGACAGTGATGCATGCCAGAGGTACTCCTAGATAGAAAGGCAGAGGAAGAAATAAAAGGAATGCAAAGTAAAAGTGACAAAACACAACAAGATGCAGAGCATCATAAATTACTCCTATGATAAAGGGAGAGGAAATGAAATGTCTTTTCCTGCTTCTGTTCAAACACTAGCAAGGTGAAATATAACTTCTGGAAACTCATTTCAGACTGCTAAAATATTTTCACTTTTACCAGCCATGTATAACTTCTGCCTAGTGGAGTATGGACAGTTACTTACCATGGTATGATCTGTTTCACTCCCCTCATCCATTCTAAATAACTATAAATTCTTCCTACACACCCCTCTGCTATGATCCCCTAAAAGAAGAAAAATGAAAACAGAATGGGGCAGGATATCAGCATCTTTTACCACAATCTCAAGAGATTTTATCTTGTTGCAGAAACTACCACATTGCTGCAGGAAACAGCACAATGTGTCCCTGTTTCTTGCCATGGATATATTTCCAGAGTGAAGGAGATATTCCACACCATATTTTGGATTCCCAATGCCAAGCCATTTCCCCCTGTAGTGGTTCAAAGGAGTAGAAGAAAAGAAAAAAGAGAATCATAGACATTAAAGAAAGGGATTGGATATGGGTTTTCAGCTCTTGAGGTTAGAGGCATTCTAATTTCCCTTCAGTGTGAGACCCAAGGGTATATCTTCTTATATCCTCCTTAGATTCAGGTAGAAGGGACAAAATAATGTACAAGCAGGTGGGATCTGTGATGTGCGCTAACAGCTCTCCCCATCCAGAGGATCAGGGACCAGGACTGCAAGAGAGATGCACGATCCACAGTTAAGATGTCACCAAAGAGTTGAAAAAAACAGATAATGTCTCCAAAGATTTAACAAAGACCATGAATTCCTGCACTGTATGAATGATACTGCTAAGGAATTTAGCACTAGAAGGAATAACATATCCCAAAATGCAAATACTGCTTTGAGAAAGAAAAATCTACATTTATATTATTTGGTTTCTACAAGTTTCTATATATGTGAAAGAGAGTAATTTCCTATGCTGGATGATTATCCTAATTAAAGTGTGCAGGAAAAAATGAATGGAGGCAAAAGCATGACAGAATATTTTTAAGAATACAGACATGAAAAACATAAACTTGTTCTAATGTGAACTACCCAGTGTTATGACTCACTTTGTGATTCAGGCAGCACTTATTATGTAAGACTGTTTATATTCTCTTCCAAACCCTTGTTACTTTTTTCATGGCCTTTTATTAGGCCTACACCCTTAAAAAGTCTATAATTTATTCTGTAAAACATTCTAGTTGGGTGGACATATTAAAGATAACACCCTAAGTCTCCCTGTGTCTCTTTATTTATGTAGGGATTGACTAATTCAAAATATATGGAGAAATGTTGTATTGACCCTACAACCCTTTGCTCCCATGCAAATCATCGCTATTTTTCAGTGATGCAATCTATTAATTTTATGTGACTGCTGCATTCCTGACTGTGTAATGATCCAGTTTCACACAGAGGAAATGGTAACAGCTTTTCCCAGAATGCCATGTAGCCTGATGGTTAAGACCTTTCCTGGACTTCAGGAGGGTTGAATTTTCTCCGGCTTTTGGAGAAAAACAGAACTGAGGTTTCCCATTTTGAGCACAGAGCCCTGGCAGATTTCTGTTATATAACTGATGGATACCAGCCCCAGATACCTTTGATAAATGCACACAGTCAGTTCAGTGCCTACTGAAGGACACTCATCAATATCGAACATTTCTTCCAGCTAGCTTTAGGCAGTGCTTCATTTAACACACAGACTGTTTGGCTTATACTTTGGATTAGCCTGACTTAATGGACTGTCAGGGGAACCCAGGTGCATTCAGCTTACAAGGTGTCATGCAACTCACGTGCTTAAATATTCAGTCAAAGCTAGTTACCCTTTTAAGCAAAAAAAAAAAAAAAAAATGTTTTCAAATAAAAAATAAATCCAGCCTAAAATCAGTATCCAAAATAACTTAGAGAAACCTGTCTCTGTAAAAACTGCTTCCCTTTTACAGCTGAATAAAATTAACTGCCATGAATTGTTTGGTTTGTGTGGTTTGGAGTTTTGTTGGGTTTTTTTTTTGTTGTTTTTTTTTTTTTTTTTTAAGTACAAAGTCTAACTTACAGGTTCACAAGCTTGAATCAAAGTATAATGTAACTAATCTCAAACTTTAAAACAAAGTTTCTGATAAGCCAATATTGATAAGCAAGATCCAACATAATTTCAGTTATACAAGATACAGGAATTCATTCCCAGCTTAAATAAAAGAGAGTAATATGGGAGAGATATAATTTAAATAGCTGCTTGTTCATAACCTCAGGCCTAGAAAGAGATACAAGAAACAAACCTCCAGTCTTTAAATCTCCTATAGTTGGCAGAGTGCTCAATACCTGTTTTCCTGTGCTCACATTTTTCTTCTTGATAGTTCTGGCTTCTAAATTTCAATATTACTGGTGTCTCTAAAGAGACTAAAGTCTCTTAAATTGACTTTAACTAAAAAAAAAAACCTACCATATGGATAAATTCAGGTTTAACTGGCTTCTGTTTGATTAGTTGCTATTTTTCTGACTATCTGTATCCATGGTGTCTTTTCTCTTTTTTACTGTATCAGTCATGTCTTTTTACATTGTCTCACAACTATTTACAGTATTCGTCAATAGCAATCAAATCCCTGATGAAAGATGTATCTTTTTGTTTCAAAATTATTGTTATTGGTCATTGAAATGGAGGGCTAAGAAAGAGAAAGAATCCAGTATGTGATTTTCTCATTAAAGCAAAATGTAGTCTCAACAGAAAGAATTGTTTAACTTTGGAATTATTCAAGAACAAAGTGATTGCCATTACGGAAATTATGAAAAGCAAATGTGTTGTTTATGCATTAAATAGATATTTTATTTACACTGATAAATCTAAAGGATTATTTCATTTCAGATTTACATACACAAAATAGCAGGCAGCTTTCATTTCAGCTGTTAACATAGTTTATAATTACCTTTGGCCAAAAAGAAAATATCTCTTCCTTTACAGGCTTGACTCTATTTTAAACTTATTGTGATATCTGTCACTATTCACTGACAAATAAAGCAGATAAGTACAGAAAATAAAAACTGATCTTTTGTGGGATTGCATGACTTACCTTTAGGTTGTTTACATTAGATTATACAACATAGTTTGCTTATTTATCTTTTTTGTTTAAGAAAACCCCCAAATTCACGTGTGAATAGACTTGGGAAAAGGGAAAGATATAGATATTTTGGGGTTTATGCTTATAGTTAAAAAGCAGTTATTATATGCATGTGTGTGTATACAAAGTAAATTTTGGTTTAGTCTTTTATTATTTTAAGGTTTTCCTTTTTCAAATCAATGCACTTGTCAAAGATATTACTACAGTCTTTTCATAAAGAAGTCTTTCTATAGGTATTACCACAATCTTTCAATGAAGAAAGCATTGTAACATCTTCAGTTACATGAAAGTTTCTCCACAAAAAAAGTCCTATGATTTTCATTTACCTATCATTATTACTTTGAAATGTATGTGATTTTTTTTGTGCTATGATGTGAAACCATCACTGGTAAAAGGAATAATAGATTTCAGCACTTTTTGTCTATTCCATTTAACAGACAGAATTTTTCTCTTTTACTTGATGATTTTATTCCTTTTTTTTACTGTCCTGAAGACTGACAGTTTTCTTTTATTCTTAATTCTATCTGATGACTTTTCCATTAAAAGGAGAAAAGAAGATCCTGTAAAGCATTTTTCTGAGCCAATTACAGTTTTGCTACAAAACTGCAATGGCAGAACACCTGTTTTAGCAGTAATTCAGCTGTTTCTATTGCACATATTGGAAAATTTTCTGTCAATTGTGAGGCTAAGAGGAAAAAAAAAAACTAATTAGAAAGCCACTATATATTTACTTGATTTTCTGGTCACGATGAGAGAGGAAGAGTCTGAAAAAAATGCATTTATAGTAGAGTTTTTAAATTATTTTTAATTGTGTTCTGAAGTAATCATTCTCCTTTCTCTTCATGGCTGGTCAGTGTCTGGACTAATGTAAACTTTAGGAATTATCTCTTCTGATTTTTTTCTTTGTGTCCATCATTGTGCTGTTTCTAGTGTTTTTGTGGATTTTTAATTTGCTTGTGTCCTACTGTATGTACTTGCTTTATATAAATTCCTCTAAATTTTCTCCAAATTTAACTTTTTTCGTTGCACATGAACAAACATATGTTTTTCTAAATTTAATTTTGGTTTGTAGGATTTTAAAGGAAATTTTTGTAGCAATAATTTACTTCTGCCTGCAGCAGTTTCTCTCTTTTTTATTATTATTGCAGCAATATTTCTGACTTATCGGGCAAGTAAAAGAGAAGAATATATTACCATTGTAGTCATCAATGAAGAAAAACAATTAAAGTCTTAATTAACTCTGTAGTATTATTAATTACTAGTTAAAATAGGTATGTACTTTCGACTTTATTAAAAACAGAGTAGGACTGAACATAAATTAAGAAAAAGGAGATTCTGTAGTGGTGCTTCATAAGCAAGTCTGATGTTTCAATATTATGGAAATTTGTGTGACTGAAGAAGCAATTGAACAGTAATCCAATGTTCCTTAACATCACATTCTTTTCATTTTTTATAAATTCTAGTTTACTTGGATTTTTCTCTGCAGAAATAATATGAGAAAGAAATCTAGAAATCTTGCATGTTCTGGATTATCTAAACCATACCTCAATATCTTTTGCTCATTTGGGGCAGATGGCTCCCATTCACCAGTGAAGAGAGCCTAGGTAGTAGCCTTGATAATTCTACATCCATACAGTGCAATTTTTCTTTGGGAAAAGAGGAAAGTAAGCAAAGAAAAAATCTAGTCTGTCATAAATTTAGAAGTATAGGAGTACCTATTTAAGCCTGAGTGAGTTATCTTAAACTCTCTAGATAGTCAATAAAAATAGGCACCTTCATAACTCATCTCATCTCATTCTATCCCTCTATGATAAATTAAAAGACTTATTCCCAGGAGATGGAAATTTCTTTTTTAAACACATCTGTTCTACTGCCTGAAGAGTCACAGAATTTTAAAAACATAAAAGAAACAAGAAAACTTCAGAAAAAGAATGGATCTCTGTATCTCACATTCCTTTTCTTTTTGATATTATCTTTACCAAACGAATAAAGACTTCAGGGATGATGATTCAGTTTTAAAAATACCCACATCCTAAGATGCTTGAGATACTATTGAGCCTCCAAGTTACCTGTTTAGGGTTTGTAGATATGATACAGCACCCAAAGGAGATCCATCCCCTTCTGAAATGATAACTAGAAAAAGGAGGAACAACTTTGAGCATATTAAATGATGTTAGATATCTATGATTAGGCATCTGGTGGGACTCAGCATGCCATAATTTCATGTGTCTACAATGCCTTTATGTGAACTAATTGCTTGAGGTCCCATTGTGCTCAATGACGATTGAGGGAAGAAATCACTCACAGGCATTTAGTGTCCTTTTAGATGCTAGTATATGAAAGGTATCATTTGACTTGTGTGACTCTTGCTGACACAAGCTTTTAGGAGACAGCCATAGCCCTTGCACATCCTAGATAATTTGGGATACTTGAAATTGTATGTCATTTGTTTAAGCTATTAATGTATATGTAGCATATATGTGTGTATATATTTGCATATACCCTCATATATACCAAGAAACTCAAAACAGCCCAATAATATTGTATGGATTAGCATGTAATGTTTTATAGTTAAAAAAATATAGGAAGAAATAATGTAAAGCATGTATGTATATTAAAAAAATGTGTTAGTATACATTGCCCTGTGCAGAAAGATGGGGAAAAAAATATGTACGACAAATAAAAGATAAAAAAAACCAACCCCGCGTGAGAGATTAAAATGTTAATGGTTACAGACTCCAGCAATTGGCCATGTGCAAAAGCAGCAGGGTGCTTTGCTGAGGCCAGGTTTGTGCCACCCACCCCCCAACCAAAGGGGAGGAGGAGAGTTTTATGTGTGTGGTGATGAAACCTCTGTTTTGCATAAAACAGAGGGGGTGAGTACCCACCAAGGAGGCTACAAGCTGGGATTTGAGCCAGATAAGGGAGATGGCTGATAAGAAGCAGACCCTGCAGAGGCAGGACAGTGGGATTTTTTGTCATGCAATGTGCTCTCTTACACAATTGGCTCACTCACACCACTGTTTTTATATTCACAAACGCTGATCATCCAGTGTCCTTTCACTCTAATCTGCCCTAAGGGATCTTTAAACAAGAATCTGAGTTACACTTGGGTGGTAACTTAAATTTACATAAGGGACCATTCTTACACTTTTTTCTTCCATTTTTCCCTGCTACATTTCAACCAATTTAGGAATTATTTTTTTTATGTAGTATCCATGTTTGAGAAAAGTACTAACCATACTAGTGGGTAATATAAATCTAATAAATGACATGTGCTTATTCAGAAAACAGGTACACTGCTGAATATGTAATACTCAAAAAATTTTGTGAAAGCAAGACAGCTATCACTATAGAAGTACTGAAATCCTTTGTCGCACTCACTAGGGACAAAAGGGGCTTATGTAAAAGAAAACGAACAGAAATACTTTTTGAGACTTGTAGACTGTTGATATGGTTTGAAATGCTCAGTGTGTCAAACTTATTGATCAAAACATCCTAAATAACTATTGCATTCTTTGAAAATAGCACAAAGACCTCTGTAAAATGTATTGACTGACCTCTTTTACTTTGAAGTCTCAGACTACTTCCTCATGGTGCATTGGCTTGCTATTTATTTTTCCTTGTAAGACATATTGACAACAAACATTAACTCATCAGGACCAGGTCAGTGATACTGAAGGTGGAATGAAACACAAACCCTTTTTTCCAGCAGCCTGTGAAGTGTGTGTGTCTGTTTATGTGTACTCATGTATCTATCTATCTATCTGTAACTATGTATTTTCACTTTTGAAATGCATTCTAGCAATACTAGCAATGGCAAATTCTCTCCATGTGTGCCTCTTTCTATGCATTCTACTCTCAGGTTCTGGCCACAGTTGAGATTTAGCACATCGATTGGTTCTCCCAGAGACCTTTATGATGATAACAGCTCTTCTTGGTTTCTACACAGCTGATCTGCTAAGCTGTTAAGAGCAGTTCTCCAGGTTCCCCCTATAGTCACTAAAAATAGGCCAAGTACTCTGAGTTAGTCTCTGACCTGCTGTATAAGCACAGGGCTGTGGGTAAACACACTGAGGTAGGTTTTGGATAAAGGAAAACCACATATAAAAAAAAAAGATCACATACANAAAAAAGATCACATACAGAGGAGGGGAGGGTGGGGAAGGGAGACAAAGGAAGTCAGAAACAGAAAGGAAAGGTGCGGAAAGG